>NCSJ02000129.1:0-114694 GCA_002812745.2 Scytalidium lignicola
CACACTTTTACCCTTGTATGTGTGAAGTATTTGGGGGGGTNGGGGGGGGGGGGGGGGGAATAGTATTTGTTAACAATTCAAAGTATTTCATTGGAAATGCAATTCTTCCATTTACCAATGAGCCGGCCGCTTGGCTAATGGGTCTCCCCAAGGTTGTACGTAAGTACGACACCGAGTTTGGCTAATAATGTACGTACACAAAACAAGCCAGCAGAGAATCTCAAATTATGCTGACAGCGAGTAAGTTATCGATGGGCTTAATTAAGTTCACTGCACCTAAGAACGTAGCCTGGAGCACCAAGACACCAATCGGTCAAGACTCTGACCAACCTCCTTTGCTTCTTTATATTTAGATCGTGTATAATAAGCCTGGGTTATTGATACGCCGTATATGATTTTTGATCATAGATCTACGAGTCTACGGCAGCAAACATCTCGGGTGAAAAGCACTACCTACTACTTATCACCTCCGTTGTAAAATCCCCTCTTTTAACTAATGTTATCAACTAAGATTTTAGTATTCTCGCCAGGTTGTAATCATTATCCTAAACCACCTCTGCTGACTTCTGAACCTCACTACATTCGTTCCTATGCGACTGTAAGTATTTAAGGGGGTTTAATAGTAATTAGTAGAAAGATTAATCTGGCGCAGCCAAATGCTGCCGGGTGCTTCAAGCCAATCAACCCCCCGTACACGTGTATTCTTTACGAAGTTGATTATCCACCCAGCCGCCAAACACAATAATTCACGTCAGATAATAATCAATCCAGAGCTGATTTGTCGGTGCCGCCGGAACGCAGATTTATGCAACACTCGTCTAATCTCACCCAATATCAGACCTGTCAGCTTACCGGCACTTCCAAGGCGGCATGATTTCCAAGAGTTTCGGACTCCCTCTCTTGCAACTCTTCCGAAACTCCCATCGAACATTTATATATACCATTCGCCATTCTGTATAGTCTTTTCTACGTCTTATCCCCCCAATATTTTTTTTAAATATTGTAGATCCGTAGAAACACACTGGAGATCTGCAGACTTCATCATGTGGAATATGGAACTCGCTGAGACGGTAACGCTACCGGCCATAGCTGGCGTTATTATTGTCCTCCTTTCTGGAGCAGTCCTGCGTGTATTTCGCCGCTCGCAAAAGCTCCAATTACCCATTGCAAATATAGAGAATGGGACGAGCCCCACGCAGACTTTGTTCAAGGCTCAGGCTCAGGTGGGCCACCTGGCACTCTTGAGAATGCGCTCTTTCTTACCCAAACTGACCAGTTGCTTCTCCAGTTTCCCAATAGCCCTTTCATCTTGGCTCTCAATCCACCTTGGGTTATCCTTCCTCACTCTCTAACAGATGAGGTTAAAACGCTTACTGAAGACAAAGCGTCTTTTCACAGACTCAGTTATATTCGAATGCAAGGGCGATATACAGGTATTAGCGCTGGGGATCACCCGGAAGCTATTGACGCCATCAAATATGATCTAACACGAAACATCGCTTCAATCCTCGGTGACCTCCAGGATGAGATTTCCTTTGCTATGGACAAAGAGATTGGGGATGTTGAGGGTTGGAAAGAAACTTACGTTTATGGTACGGTCCTAAGGCTCGTGGCTCGTCTCAGCGCACGTACTTTCGTTGGACTTCCTCTTTGCAGAGAAGAAGATTGGCTAAAGGCCACTATTAACGTCACCACGGACACCGTCATAGGTGTCAATGCTATTGCAAAGCACAACCCATGGTTTCGGCCGTTTGTTGCCCCGTTTATTCCAGAACTCCGCAACCTGAAGAAATACGATGCGTTTTTCTCCGGAAAGTTGAAGTCTCAAGTGAACGCCATCATGGCTGCCTACAAGAAGCAAGGAATCACGCTCAAAAAACCGTCCGCGGAGAACATTTCCGATGAAGGGGTGGAAGAAGGAAACCACAACCTTGTCCATTGGGTAATGCGGAACTTCAAGGACAAAAGCCGGGTTACCGCAGGAGAAATCGGCGTGGTGGAGAAACTTGCAGCATTCGCAGCAATCCATACAACAAGTATGGCCATCACACACATGATTTTTGATCTAGCTGCGTACCCTGAGTATGCAACTGAGCTACGGGAGGAGTATAATGCTGTCATTACGGAAGAGGGCTATCCTGATGCACGGCTGAGGAAGAATAGCATGCCGAAGCTGAAAAAACTTGACAGTTTCATGAAGGAAAGTCAGAGGGTCAACCCTCCCGGCATGAGTACGTATCAATCCACGGCTTTTAGCCGTGGCAAACCTCCGAATATTGATAAAAGGAGCATAAAACTGACCCCCCAACAGTTGCAATGGGTCGACTCGTGACAGCCCGTAACGGATTATCACTCTCAACTGGGCACAAGCTCCCTTACGGAACACAATTTGGCTTTTCAAATGCTTTTTATCCTACTTCTACGATACAGCCTGATACAGTGGTTACAGCAAAGTTCCAGCCACCGCTCAGTGAATTCCACCCTTGGCGTTATGCAGACCTTCGCTCCAATAGTGGAGAGGAACACAAATATCAGTTCGTTTCGACTGACCGAAACAATATCACATTTGGTAATGGGGCACATGCTTGTCCAGGCAGGTTCTTCGCTAGCAACGAGATCAAGATCGTTATACTGGAGTTGTTGAAGCGGTTTGACCTCGCTCTCGGACCCCAGGGACAGGTCGAAGGGCAGGATGGATACATCAAGCCTAAAATGGTAGAAGTGCAATCATTTTATTCGCCCGATCCATATGCAAAGATCTACATTAAGCCTCGAGTTGTGTAATATTCAGCGAGCTGGGGTAAGTTCTCACACAATGAACCTAGAAAAGTCGCTCTGTCAGCAACAAGATTCTTTTAGATGCTTGGTGCTCTAGAGATTAGATGTGTTAAGTATATTAAGGGCCTGTTTGGAGATCATACG
Organism: Scytalidium lignicola; assembly: GCA_002812745.2. Lineage (NCBI taxonomy): Eukaryota > Fungi > Ascomycota > Leotiomycetes > Scytalidium > Scytalidium lignicola. The sequence continues at coordinate 2,923 of NCSJ02000129.1, forward strand.
GAGGCTCCATATTGTCCACTCCATGTGACTTACTAATCAACCTCCATACGAGCTCCATATCTCAGTCCACAATCTCCACATTTCGCTTTTGTAATAACTTCATATTCCTTCCATATGAGCTCTTAGATATGACTATAAGAAAGACTTATATATTGCAGCTCCTCCTCCTGTTTGAAATAAATACCCATTAACCCATAAACCAGCTGTATAGCTTCAAACCAATTTGCTATCTTTTCGAGATATTCTTAAAGAACTGTTTGATAGTATTATTACAACTAAAGGTCAAGCATATTCTTAACTAAACATTAATATACTATTTCAAACATTCTATATCTTTAAATTTAGTTCTACTAGAATGTCAACACCTTTAAGTCGCCAATTAGATAATACTTTTAAATCTAAGCAAAGTTATAAACGGAGAAAAATTATAAGTGTTAAAGAAGGTCTTGTACAATTAATAAGTATAATTGATGAAAAAACAAAATAATGAAGATAACAATAGTTATATAAAAAGGTTTATAACTATTCAACAAGTACTTTATATTCTTTGCGAAGAGTATAAATCATAACTTTCCAACTGGAGGGAACATTAGGATGGGAAGTAGTGGAAATGTCCCCACTGTCTTGGTATATTTAGTGCCCCTTTTTTGTCAACTACGAGCCCGTATATTGTAGTGATAAACGTCACCAGCTGCCCTTTGTATTTCGTTTTGATCAATGTTCAAAACTTGTTTCTAAGGATAGAGGAAATCAAAAGATCCCCTCAGTCGAGAGCTGTCGAATTCATGATCGAAGGATAGTAGCTGTACCTACATCTCCTAAATTTGCAATGGCGCACGCCCATCTGTGAAGACATTTGAGACTTATATTTATCCTAGTGCAACACGGAGAAACTAATGTAGTATCAATGAAGAACATTTGAAGCCAGGAGGCACAAATGGACTTACATTCAGTCTGCTAGCACTAATATCTGCCTCTGACAGCTTCCCACTAGAAAAAGTCAGTTTTGCCAAATCCCGCTTCTGCTCTTGTAAGAGGACCACTTTCTAGAGAAAGGAAATCAGCAGCAATTCTGAAGTTCGAGGAATTTAATGTACCTCTTCGAATGAATCACGAATACGGTAGCGGATTATCTTTACTGGTCGTTTCTGGCCCATTCGGTATATCCGGCATATAGCCTGTTCCTCAATCATAGGGTTCCACTGAGGTTCCATGATATATGCGCGTGAGGCGGTGGTCAGATCCAGACTGAGAAAAATTAGCATTATGCGCTTCTATAGGAGAATATGTTTCGCCAAATTTCCGAAGTCATGCTCACCCAGTACCGCCACTTGTGATTGAAACGAGGATAACTTGTATATTTCCGTCCTTTTGGAACTTTTCAATTGCCTTGGTGCGTTGTTTGCCGCTCATTTCACCGTCGATCCTCGTGAAAGTTATAGACTCCGACTTCAACATGCTTTCAATGAGATCAAGGGTGGTTGTCCAGTAAGAGAACACAACACTGCGTTTCTGGATTAACATAGCTTCTTGCTTAAATATTCTGGAGACGAACACAGAGTTGCACGTACCTCTTTTCTCTCCATTGGGAGTTGATCAAGCTTTTAAGTAATACACGAAGCTTTGTCGGTCGCTCGTCAGGGTTCATTCTGATCTCTACTCGCTTTGATCTTTGAGCGGGTTTATTTCTGTCAATGGATATGTCAAAAGTTGAGCAACTTGGAGAGTGACCACACGAGTAAGTGTCTTTACCTTGTCCGCTAATGCACTTCCCACATACTAGGAAGAGACATTGGGACAAGCGATGCTTCAATGCAGATTTCGAAAGTGCGCTCTCTGACGTGTATGTTCCAATTTCAAGATTAGTCGAACAGCCGAAGCACAATGCAAGACCTGAAGTGATCATATTCTGAAGCGCCTGCTGCGCAACTGAGGCATTCCAGTCTCCGCTCGCTGTTTCATCGTGGTCCGTAGAGACTTCCGAAGATTGGCTGGTCTGAATCACGCCATGGTTGCAAATTGAACGGAGTCTGTTCAACCATTTCAGGCAATTCAAGTATGCCACACTTTCAACTTGTCCAGTAAGCTGGTTCTTGAATACTTCAGCAGTTTTGGACTTAGCAGCATTATACATATTGCGCTCAGCCGAGGAGAACTCGAGAAACTTGACTTTGTTTTTGCGTGGTGGTAGGTTCAGTACTGTCTGTGGTCGACACAACGCTACCATATTGACCAAGTTCTTCAACCTCAGGATGCCATCGGGTTCACCTCGATGCCAAGGATCGGAAATGTCAGATTTGAATGTTGCCACATCGGAAAAGGGGTGAACCCGGAGAAACTCAAGGATACTCGCAAGGTCGGTCAGTTTATTTTGGATTGGAGTTCCTGACATTGCCCAGCGATGTTTTGCATCTAAAGCACATGCAGCCTTCGCTAGGGATGTTGATCTGTTCTGGATAGTGTGTGCTGTCAAAGTTCTAAGTTAGTTTACGCCAACAAAGAGATAAAAAATATCGGACAGGAATGGAGAAGAATACCTTCATCAAGTACGACGCGGTGCCAGTGAAGTGAAAACAGAGTTTCAGTTGAAAATTTATGTTCTTGATGTAATTTCGACTCCTGCGACAAGGTTTGGAAGGTGGTGAGGATGATATCGCAGTGCTTGATTGTAGACAGAGTTGGTCTTTCGAGGCCATGGAACTTTTTCCACGAAAGAGCTCCTGGTACAACATGCCTGATTCCATTTCAGTGATATTTTGGGAAGGGTTATAATTTCATACGTACATGTTGAGCTGTTTCCCCCAAGTATCTAGTACTGTTTTGCAGTTAGCTCGAGTAATTATTTCCTTCGCTTCAACAATGCGTACGAGACATCGGTGCGACTATTAATGTAGTTTTGACTTCTTCAGTCACATTGCGACTGACTCGAGGTCGTTTTCTCGACAATTTTGCTTTATTTGACAAAATCAGAGCAATGATACTCAATGTTTTGCCGAGTCCCATCTGATCTCCCAACAAGCCGCCTGAAAAGGCAGGAGGTGGATACGTTTGCCTTTTACCAGTAATGGTATTTGTGTAGCTAATTTTGTGAGTAATGGTTCTTAGAACAAGAGTGCATGGACTTGCGTACACGAAGGAGCCGGTATCGTTTAGGCTCTTCTCCCATATATCCTTTCGAGGGCCTTCAAAACACCAGCCTCGCTCTCTTTCCAGCATGAACGTAAGAGCCTGTTTCTGGTGACTGTATGGACTTAGAATTCAACTTCGCTTAATCACTAAGCGTGAGGTGGGTACCTATGCAATTTAGTTGCAAGCGTAATAGGTCCACCGGTTTCCTCTAAATGAGGGGTGTCCTGCAACAAGGCCATAAGGTTTGAGGCATCAATCACTTTTCTATCATGAACGAGGCCACAATCATCCACAGTCCTCTTTGGGGAGAGAGCAAACGTCATCATGGGCGTACTGCCTACACGAGTGAGTAGCTGGGGGTTCCTATACTCAACATTCTTGTTGCAGTATTCTGGCGTCTGCAGGAATAAGCCAACTTCAGTCAGGAACCTCCCAAGACCATCATATAAATTCAAAGTTCCATATATGTTGACATTGAGGGCAAGAAAATGTTGCTCTTGGGACCGGAGCGATTTTGGTTGACGACGAATTGTAGCCAATGGGTCCGGAACAAATTGGCAGAAGGCTTGCAATTCAAAATGTTCATCTTCATCCAAGCACTGCAGCACTTGAGCTATATTTTTGGATATAACACCAATACGTGACCCATTATCGGATCTTTTTACATGCTCTCTATCTAGAACCGCTGGAACTAGAGACGTGACGCTGAAAAGATCTCGTCGAAATTGTGTGATTGATATGTCAGCTAACTGTTGCGCATGATCAGCAAATCGATCCGTTATCTCAAGAAATTTCATCTTACGTACCATTCCAAAGCATACTTGACTGTATTGAATGACCCCAGCCTTTTCTTCCTCGGATGTTGAACCCATTTCACAGAAGTTCCCCCTTCCTGTGATGCCTAGGCCCGAGCCGCACAAGTCGGGCTGCGAGCAGTCTCTTGCCTCAGTTCCCACTTCTTCGTCCCTGTTCTTCTTTCTGATTAATAGAAGCAAAGCTCCCTAAGCAAATTCTTAAGATTTCCTGATCCGCATACCAGGCCTATGTTCTCTACACAAGGGCTCGAAAGTTTTGTCGACAATCCGGTGGGCAGGAGTTTGATAAATCGCGGCTCCAAGGTAGGCTTCTGATTCCCTGGCCTGGCTGCACCGCCTCCCAAAACGCCTTTCGCAACCTCGTGACCAACAACCAATGCACGCCGTGACAGCACTGCCCCCAGATCCGCTCACCGAATCTGCCCAATGACTCCGCCTTCCCGAACACCTCTTAGAATATGCATTAAGCCAGCCCAACGTGAAAGAAACTCATGTGCTCAACTTCGAAAGAGGGCAGAAATCTTCATTTTCTTTAGATCAATTTGATTGTCCTTCCCATGGAAGATCCCGTTGAAATCCCAAGCGCTTTTCAGGAAGCATACGAGAAGTTCATTAGATCAGTTCGCCCTGTCGATGCAGCCAGATTCGAAAACCTAACGATCGAAGACATACGAGAAACAGCCCTGACAATCGAGGCTTCGCAAGCCAAAAGACGCTCTCTTCGAAATTTGAGACGAATAGAGCCTCTTCTTGAGGCACTTGGGAAATATGGAAAGACGATCGATGTTCTCTGCAACCAAACGCCTTATTTGGCATTTGTCTGGGTGGGTACCCCAGCGCTACGATCCCCTGATTAATGGACCCAAACTTATTGCGGGCATTTTTAAAGGCTCCAATCGGCCTTGCGCTTCAGGTAGGATTTAACCCCTAATTTCAAATCCCTATGTATCGTTATGCTGTTGGATATCTGCTGAGATCCTCTCAACAGATAGCAAACGAGCATACCGCAACATTCGAAAAGCTTATAAGGGCGTACGGTTTGATTGCGGAAGCCTTGCCTCGATTTGACCGATATCAGGCAACATTTCAAGATCGCCCTGAGCTACGACATGTCCTTGGACTGATATACTCCGACATCCTCGAGTTTCATAGCCGAACATATGCCTTCTTCCGTCGAAAATGTAGGCCAATGCTTAATGTTACATACATTCTGATGGCGCACTAACAGATATAGCCTGGCAAGTTCTATTTGACAGTCTTTGGCGGGATTTCAACAGCAGGTTCAACAGCATAATCGAGAGCATAACGAGACATCGTGACCTGGTCGACAAAGAGGCAACATCAATTGATATTGCCGAGGCCCGAGTCTGGCGTGTTCGTGCACAGGAAGAGGTTGAAGAACGTGAACATGATAAACGTATCCAACAGCTCAACCGGACGATAGACTGGCTTCGAATTGATGGCGATTTTCACATTCCAGATGATGATCTATATCGTTTCTCCAAATCATGCCTGAGTGGGACGTGCAAATGGATCTTACGTGACAAGATTCTCGTCAACTGGCGGAAGGATGATGAGCATCACCCTGTCATGTGGATGAAAGGCATTCCGGGAGCAGGTAAGGTTTCAGCCTATGCCCTTCAAACGGCAATTCTTCTAATTTTGACTAACAGGCAAAACAATTCTATCTGCTTGCATAATCCAGGACCTAATGAAGGACTCAGAGTTCTCAACTGCATACTACTTCTGCGACAGCAATTCAAATATCAAGGATCTCTGTGGTGCCATTATTCGAAGCCTTGCTATTCAACTCGTACAACAAAATCCAAGTCTAGCAGTATATGTTGATACTAAACACGTCAGCAAAGGAATTCCACCCTCAAGAGCAAGGCTTGACGAGCTTATCCCGGAGCTCTTGAGTACAATTGAGACGCCCCGGGTAGTCATCGATGGACTTGACGAGTGTTCTGACGCAGATCAGAAAGAGATATCGGCCCATATATTGCGATTATTCACCGGTCCACATACCAGATGTAAAGTACTCTTCTCTAGTCGAGAATCAGTCAACATCAGCGGGGTATTGAGAAAAGTGCCAACAATTTCATTGTCAGATAGAACGGAAAAGGTCGAGAAGGACATAAAACNTTTTTATCTACCAGAGTCTTTTAAATTTGCGCAATTTATGGCCTATTTCCTTCATTGATGAGATTGAACAGAAAATGTTAGCGAAAGCAGCAGGTAGGCTGGATCTTCTCCAAATCTCCTGCCAAGCTAACAGGGACTACCAGGAATGTTTTTGTGGGTACGCCTCGTAGTTTCTGAGCTTCAGGAGAGTCTTAGCTTGAAAGAGCTTACCGAAGCAGTCGATGGTTTGCCAGAAGGTCTCCATGAGGCGTAAGTGAATGTTTTATTTCATGTTAGCTACCCTATCTGCATTGGTTCCGTGAGGAGGTACAGTAGATGCTAAAAAACTTGTAGTTATCAGAGATTGTTAGATCGAATTCAGAAAAAGCATGGAGAGAATCACAGACAGAAAGCACACTTTATACTTCATTGGATCGCTGGCTCTTTCAGAACCCTGAAAACTTATGAGGTGCAAAATGGTGTTGTCTTAGCTAGCGAGGGAACCCTGAACGACTCGAATTGCCTGCCTCGGAGCATCTTTGATTTATGCAAGCCTATAATTGAAGAAGGTCCAGGGAATACAATCAGATTTGTTCATTTTTCCGCCAAACAGTAAGTCTGTTCGTACTTCAAAGTTTCTGTTAATGTGAAGGTCGAAATTGCAGATGCTAACAGTGAGAAACTAGATATGTTCTCCACAAGATTAGTGGTCCATTCTTCGACAACATCACTGCAAGTCGGACGATTATAAGAGGGTCCGCGGCTTATCTTCCAATGGCGAACAATCTCATAGACTCATCAATACCCGAGGAGAGATCTTTGCTGTGTGTTCTCAAAGGCTTCCACGATTTGCACAATTTTGTGCATGACTTCTGGAGTGACCATGTTGTAAGCTTCATATTATTGCACTCAACAAGCAAGAAGCAGCTCACAAATTCTGACCTTGATCTACTCGGCCGATTTCAAACACTTGGAAAAAGAGCAGACGAGAGTGGACCCATGGATCCAGCGATTCAACTCTCTCCGCAGCAATTAGAGCAGGTATCGGCACTACATCAGGTTCCTGGTCTTCAAAACCTGGTGAGAAGGTTCCTCTGTTTTAGAGCTAGTCTGAGGTCCGAAAATTATGCTACGATGTCTGCGGCGGGTATACGATTTCTGAACTTCTAGCTTTGTAGATTTTAGACCACACTGACATAAAACAGAAAGAGACGCCTATGAACTTCGACATGATCCTACAGTCTTGACAGAGATATCTCAACGGTATACGAAACTCGTTGGATACATTCTAGAACTTGATACTTCGAGGCTATCAGAAACGTTTCAACCAGAGATGATAGCGGAATTCAAACAGAGGCATAGCGAGACTGCATTCCCGTGTCGATATCGTTTCTGTTCAAGAGCTTCGAGCGGTTTCCGTACCGAAAAGGAAAGAGAGATACACGAAACATCTCACCGGCCAAGAATCAAGTGCCTGATAGCCTCTTGTGAATTTCACATCTTTGGCTTCGGTAGCCAACAGGCCTTGGACAGACACAATTCCCAATACCACAGGGATCGCGAGGCAATGGGGAATCAGGGCTCCAGGCTCATACGAAGGAAGTTTGATCTAGCTTTACGAGCGCATTTCATGGAATCAGATACTGCTTCAACTCGACCAAAGCGACCAAGAACTGAGGCATCTTCTCAGCCTACACAAAGCCAAGCCAAGCCGAGTATTAGCCAATACAAGAATAGAGAGTACCTCGATCACGCAGCCAAAAGTCATTTGTCATTGTCCAAAGAAGCACAGCGAATCGCGGATGTACAAAGCATGAAGGGTAGTCGCGAGCAAACGAGTGCCGAAATCAGCCCGATCAGTCCAAGCGATGTCTCTCCACGATTTGCCCCGGTATCTCCTGCATTCTTTCCTACGAGTCCTGGCTACTCGCCAACGTCTCCGAATTGGTCCCCAACATCTCCTGCATTCTCTCCTTCGAGTCCCTACTACGCGCCAACGTCTCCGAATTGGTCTCCAACATCTCCTGCATTCTCTCCTTCGAGTCCACACTCACTCACCAATCTCACCAAAGGTAACAGCAAAGTCTCCTGCATACTCTCCTTCGAGTCCCTACTACGCGCCAACATCTCCGAATTGGTCCCCAACATCTCCTACTTTCTCTCCTCCGAGTCCACATTACTTGTTTACTTCTCTAAAAGTAACAGTAAGGTCTCCTGCATACTCTCCTTCGAGTCCCCACTACTCACCAATCTCACCAAAAGCTATAGCAAAATCTCTCAATTACTCTCCGTCAAGTTCTCTTCACTATCCAGACACCCCAAAGATCACAACACCACCTCCGACTTACACTCCTGGGACCCCTCCACCCAACTCTGCTTCCACCAGCCCCGGCATCTTACCAACCTCTGGGCACAAGCTGGGAAGCATCCAGTTTGGGAGCATCATTGACGACAGGCCAATCCGTGACTTGAGATCAAATATAGCCGAATCTCAAACTCCTGAACGAAGTCATGTCAGTAGAGAACTGAAGAGCAGAAAAATAAAGAGAACTGCGCGAATGTCAACTGGTGGCTAGAAGAGAAGAACCGGGGTGGCTGAGGAAGCACAACAGAAGCCTGTTTTTGTACTGCATTCAGCTCAATTCAATGCAACTGAATTCACTACAAATCTATCGTTTATCATCAACATAGAAACACCGCTTCGTCACTGGATTCCGCGGTCAAGGGTGGATTATTTCGGCCTATGCTTTGAAGCTGTCTGTATTTGTGCTTAAAAGGCTGCAAGCTTTATATAGAGCCACATATGAAAATCTTCGAAATGATGTTATGCTATGGGTATAACAGGTGCTAGATTAGATTGTTGCAGACTTGAGTGAATTCAAGAAGTTGAAGAAGAAGAAGAGAATTCATTAACGAGGTTGTGAATAAGCAAGAACTTCTGCTATTGCTCTGCGTACAGCACCTCACTATTATCTTGGTCGTCTTCTCTATTTATTTATTATTCTATACACCTAAATTCAATTTCCTAAGCATACATTGATATTTTTATTTCTTTTATATAGCTATATGACAACTCTACACGATTCTGCTTAAATATCATGGTTTGTGCATTAGGAGCCACAGACGTGTAGAGATTGTGTCCCGCTAAAGGGTGATAAATAGCGACCTATGGAAGAATCAAAGATTATAGAACTTCTCGGGAAGGGCTTAGGTTAGAAAGAAATCTCTGAAGAATTACCTGGGAGAAGCGAGGATAGTTACTATTTACATTATGTTGGATGGAATACAGGATAAAGAACGCAGTTTATTCAGTGCCGTTGAATTGCTTACAGATTTACTAGCTACGAATAGGTATATATACAGTAGGTATGACCGTAACAAGCTGTACAGATCCATACAAACCGGCTATAACCGTTATTCAGTTGAGCCTTAGATGCATGCCCTAAGGTAACAGAGTGGATGTGGTGGGGTTAACGGTGAAGTGGCATATCCGAAAGAACCCTGAATTATTCAACACATTATTATATTATATTAAAGAGAAGTGGGAGTGATTAGCGGGCGGACAAGATTATAATATTATATAACTAAAATAATCTATCTTCTTATTTTTTTTTAATATAGCTAATAGCTTTTTCTAGGCATAAAGCCCAAATGTAGGAACCTATTACTAACGAGATAGTGCTTCTGTGAAGAATTATAGAAAAAATATACTAATAATTCTACAGAGAACGAACTATTATACGGACAACAATAAGAAGAAACAGAAAAAAGTCAGCCAGCTGAATAACTTCTTTAAAAGAGCTTACCCCACTATTATTAGCGTTATGTGGCGTAATAAAGACGCTTATACCACTACTATAGAAGGCTATTACTAGAATTATTAATAAGAATATTATACTGCGTATAAAAAACAATTATTCCGAGGATATCTTTATTACTTATATAACTAAAAAGCAAAGTTTATAGAGAAAACCAGAAATTCGTATTATTATAAATATATTAGGTAATTAGTTTAATCTGAAAATAAATATTAAAGTATACGTTATAAGAATACGTTATATTATTATATTAAACGCCGAAGTAGTTCGAGTTCTAGTATTAATCTCTAAGTTTTATTATGCAGAAAGTTTATACTTCAAGCTAAAGTAGTCTGCATTTCCCTACTAGAACTCGACCTACTTTGGCTTGAAGTATAAATAAGGCACGTATGTTACCTTGTACTATATTGAGATAATATACTTTGGACGCAATTACTCTGGGGTATAGTATTTCAACCCCATCTACTCGCAGTTGTAGTACTCCGAACCTAAAAATAGTTTCGGCTCTATTCTCCTAAGTCATCTGAGTACCCCTTTGGAAAGTTGTTCCGATGATTCTATCCCTTCGTGCGGCGGTCATTGCCCACGCTAGCGGCCGCATAAATTCACGTCTAATTGGAGTTGGAATAACTTCAGTGGGTCGATGCTGTGAGAGAGTCGGCGAGGGCGATGGTGACTGCGTATATGGAGCCCATTTGAGCCCCCCCCCGGCGCCTGCCACACCGTGATGTGAGGGTGGTCAGCGGTTAATTTTAGCCCCACCCAAACCCCAGCCAGAGCCGGGTTTCAATAAGCTGGATGAGAGTCAACAACGAACTCTGGTATAGAGGCCAAAGAGGATCCTGGTTGAGGGCCCAATTCGGCTCTGCCTGGTTCTATTTATACGAAATTGGCAGATTCTCCACTGTCGAGGGCTCTCCGGAAGTAGCTCCTCCAGTTGGTAGGTCAGTTTGAAGGCCGCCCAAAGGTTGCTGCTGTCGGGAGGCGTATTCCGGTGTGAGCGGCTCCGTGGAAAGACTTGGAGCTGGTGGATATTGAGAGTTTCTCCTAATGGTAGGTCCATCGAGATGGTCTGAGAACATAAGTTGCGTTCAGGGCGGCTTTCTGAATCCAAGGGGTGAGGAAGGCCATGTTGGGAAGTATTTAGAGTAGGTCTAGTTGTGATAAAGAACTGGCTCCGAAGAATCCTTGACCGATTTTTTCCAATTTTAGCTAGCGGCAGTCGTAGCCGAGGAGCCGAAACAAGTCGCCTTCGACGCAGTCTATCCACCATCGCTCTCACCGGTAAAGCAGCTCTGCTCACCTTTCGGAATAGAAACAGCTTTTCTTCATGTTAAGATTGGCGTGTGATGATCAGCTGTTATACATCTAGAATCTTAACATCTTTAAACCATTTGGCTCATGTAACCTTGCACTGCTTTTACTCATGTTAACTTAAGCTTAACTTAAGCTTAGCTCAACTTCAGCTTAAGTCTGCTCAAGTTTACTTATTTACCTTATTAAAAATCATCAACTTCTGTTAAGAAGCTTAAAAAGGCTTCTCTTTCTAGTCAAAANGTCTTAAACCTGTTCTTATTATATACTTATTCTTAAACAGTTATCTTCTTAGTTTACTTGTCTTTATGCATAAGACTTCTTTCTATGTCTTACTTTAAGGTGTTTTATGCTGTCCTTTGCATTTTGCTTAAGGCTTTATACTTTATAAATAATTGTTTCCTTATTATTTTCATCTTTTTTTTCTGTTTTATATTCTTGTTTATGTTCTCATTTATGTTCTCATTTATATTCTCACTTATATTCTCACTTATCTTATCAATTATTTTATTATTTATATTCTTTTCTTCTTCTCTCCTTTCTCTTCAATCTTTCTCTTATTTTTCTAAGAAGACCTTTATTTCTTGTTTTTACTCTAAATATTCACATCTACACATATACAACTTTACAAGTCATAAGCATAAAGTATACAAAAGAATATTAAAGAAGACTAAATCCAGACAAGTAAATAAAGGTAATCTTAATTTTATAAAATATCTTTTATATAGTTATAAAACACTGTGCTTTTAATGCCTAAGAGATTTAGCTCGTTAAAATGTCATGTATCATTCATCTAGTTCATCTAATTCATTTAATCAACAATATATGTATATACATATATACATATATGTGGCTATCTCAAACCCTAGAAAGGGTAAGAAGAAAAGGGAAGAGAAAATAAGGTCATAGACTCATAGCATGCCAGGGTCGAGCATGTTTTAGTTCTAGGGTTTATGAGGTTTTAAGATATGTTTATGGCATAGCCATAAACACCTCTAGGAGCTTGGGGAAGTTGGGCGTGCCGAGACCAGTGACTGGATCCCATCCTTTAACGGCGTCAAACCCGTTAGTGTTACAACCCGGGTTGTTACCCGTCGTGATCTATGTTAGTTATTAATGAAAATTCTTTAGACTCTTTGATAAGATTGACTTACATCATTGAAGATATGGGGATTTTGGTAAATGGTGGGGTTGATGAAACCCACAGGGCGCTTGTGAGCTGCGAGACGATGCTCGTTAATGATGTTAATCATGCTGGCGACAAGGGGAGCGGCGGCGCTGGTGCCGGCAGCGAAATTTGGTTCCCCACCCAAATACATGAAAAAGTTTATACCAATTGCTGCCAGATCGGGAAAGCCGCGACCGGATTTGTTGTAGAACGGGGTACCGTAGACCGTGTCACCGTATGGTGGAGGGCTATTCTTAAAATATGAGCTTAAAGCTTCCTTTTGGTAATCAGGAGCCGGCCAGTAGTTACTAAATCCACCGCCGGAGTAGAACTGATACTCTGGCCAAGCCACGGCAGTCTCGCCAAGCCCAGTGGTACTGTTTAACTGTTTAACTATTAATATTGTATTCAGCGTCTAGGATGAAGGAAAGGTCGCTTACCATGGTTGCTCCAACGGCTGTCACATATGGGCACGAAGCGGGAAAGCCAGGTGAAAAGGCGCCAGGATATTGAGCCAGTTGCGCTTCATCGGTGACATTGGCGGGAGCGAGACAGATCCCGTTGCCGGCTACGCCATAATCGCCCGATGCGTAGACCACTGTCACTCCTTGGAGACCAAGTTTCAAGAACTCCAGGCATTGTCTGTTCTCGTAGAAGAAAGAATACTGGTACTCCGCAACGCCATAAGATACTGTGATTACATTGGTGGGTTTGTATGCTCCACACATCTCTGGTTTACCCCAGGTGCCGTTAGATAGACCGGGCTCTGGGTTAGGTCCCGTGTCCGGATATCTAAGATTTAGTTAGCTGGAAATTCTCTAAAGCCAAAACGGTGACGATAGGCAATTGCTACATCGTGGAGAGTATTTGGTTAAGCATTATTGGGGTTGACATACTGAGGGTCTAGAGTCGGGTCGTCTCCGCCTTCAAAAGTGCAGTATGACTTGTTGGGTAAGTTAGCTAAGTCACATCATTCGGAGGGGAAGAAATTACCGCATCAAGCGCATCAAGAAACGTATCTCCAAAACCTCTAGCCAATTCTATCTCTTTCTCGTCATCGACTGCAAAGAAGACAGCCTTCTGAGGGTAGACTAATGGGATGGCTATGGATAGATCGAGATCCGCTTCTGGTCCGACAAGACCGTCCTCAAGAGCGAGACCCCCATCAATCGAATACACAATTGGGTACGTTCCCTTGGGAATATAAGGGGCGACGAGCTCGAAGAGTGAGTCCAGATCCTCCTGATAATAAGGTTCGCCGGATTCGAAGATTCCAATCTCATTCCCGGCGTGTGCAAGCGTGTTATTGGGAACACCGTACAATTCTGTAGCCGTTAGGGGGGCAATGATAGAGGATTATTCACGGCGGATACTCACGACGGATACAGTCAGGTGTAACAGCCACGGAGCACGGGAAGTCGATATTGGCGACAAGGGAGTCATGCACCATCGAGGCTGGAGTGAAGTGCGTCTTCGGTGCAGCTGGGGACGAGACCTTTGGCGCGGCTCGCTTCTTCACTTGCTCATCGCGCTTGAATTTGGTCATGGAGACGGCGGGCGTGATGAGATCAATATGTTCCTGGATATGCTGGGGGAGATGATACTCGTGGCAGCCCAGATGCTCTTCGCCCGTTTGCGTGTAGTGGAAGACATGATATTCCGTAGCGAGGAGCGATTCGAGTTCGGCCACCGTGGCGTCGAACTTGAGCCAACTACGACCAGCGGAGATTTCATGTCGTTCAGCATCGATGCCGGAATCGTGAAGCCACTCGCGCACCTTGGTGATGGACTCGCCTGACGGCCGGAACAGCTCGCCAACCTCTTCCGCGGTCATGTGCTGTCCGTACTTGTCCGATCTGGGGTCCGCGATGTCCATCAGGAGGTCGTGGGCCAGATGGACGTTGGGTTGCGCGAGGCCAATGCGAACGGGGACCATGATCTCCGGTGCGGCTCGGGTTCGCGCAATCCAGTGTGCTGATGCTTCACGTTTCTCATGCAAAGCGCGGGCAGGATGAGGGCCCGGACGAACAGGACTGGCAATGGAGACGCCCATACCCATGCCCAAGGCAAAGGCGGCAAGGCTGAGGAAGTGCATGATAGAGTTTGAGGATATCCTCGGGAATGATTGTGATGGAGAAGAGCGTACGAGAGGGAGGGTGACTCTTCTACTTATATACATCTTCTTGGTCTCAGTCTCTTGGTCTCTTGGTCTCTCGGTCTCTTGTCCTCTGAGCGGGGTACCTCGTGTTTGCGCGCCGAGAGCTCAACTGTCGTATCTACTGTATCTACCGTATCTACCGTATCTCTAGAATTTCTAGAATTTTTCTACAATCCCTATGTTCCCCCGGCCATGCGCCGTCTTGGCCAATGCTTGATCCTGAACTCCACCATACCATCGACGCATGTAGAAGGTGCTCAGGATGCTCAGGATGCTAGGATGCTCAAGATGCTAAGAGTGCAAAACGCCATGACCCACCTGTGGCACGTGAGCAGCACATATTAGGAATGTGGAAGAGAGATAGGACACCGGCGTTGGATGTTGGATGCCGTGTAGACAAGAGTTGTGGCTGGTGATCCTTGACGCCGCGCCCCATCCAATCAACGTGGTGATTAGCTTTCTCGCTAAGCCCCAGCCGCACTGACCGCCACAACCTTATCTCCCTCCACTTTCTCCGTACCCCGGCGGGCACAGGGAAAATACGAAGTTGACAACGGTCGAAAGATTGCTGCCCTGAGCTGAGTTCCTTTCTTAGGAAAGGCGGCCGGTGTAATTTCCGCCTATCGGTCGCCCTCCCCACTCCTCGGCCACACCTCATCGTTTTTGGCCATGATTAAATTATGCCAACAGTAGAAGAGCAGAAGAGCAGAGCAGAATATGACCTCCCAGCTACAGACACATGGCATCGACTTATAATCCGATTCGATGGGCGCTTGCAATACGATAAAATAACCTCTGGCACGAGTAATCTGTGCAGCCGTAGAGCCCACAGAGAGCGGTAATTGCTACGACTCGACTACAATGCAGTACAAGATGCAGGATACGGGCCATCATAATTTGAAAGCAGGAGACAGACCATTTCGGGAAGCTCGAAGCAGAGATGATCAAACCTCGTACCAGTTAGGTTGGTGTGCAGCGAGGTTTAAGTGAATTACGAATGACGAGGAAATCGCTCAGAAATGGTCAGGGTGAAGTAAGGTCTAGAACAGAGCATGCTCTGGTGCATGCTCCGGAATCTGCCAGATACGTGACATGTACGTTACGTACCATAGAATCTCATATTTAAGATCCGTAGAGCTAACCACATCCGTAATTATTAGCCGAGTAAGCTGATCAACTCCCCATATAGTTTAGCTAGAACAAGGATCTTGAACGCTTGAATCTTTGTTTGAATTGTGGATTTAATGGCTTGATTTTAGGGCCTTTTTTAAGGCGTTGTGGCCACTGAGCATTGACTGATAATTGTTCTTGAAGGGCCATAATTGACAGATTAGCTGACGCCATATGAAGGAAAACAACAAAATCAACGCGAACCATAGCATAATAACAATTCCGCGCAGTCGTATTGGTGGCTAACAACTATACCATATGCAAGGTTATTTGCCGAAGTGGTGAGATTTAAATGTGGTTAGCTTTACGGATTTTAAATACCGGCATAAGATTATCCCCTCGACCGCCAAAAATGGAGTCACTTATGCAGATTTGTACAAATTATGCTTTTATGACAGGTTTTCTTTGATTTTAATGGCTTGGTTAATTATACAACATCTCGTTGAGCATAAAACTCTAATTACAGTAAAATTACAAGAGTATACGCCAATCAGATTTTTTCACTTAAGATTATGCATGTGCATAAGTGACTCCATCTCTGGCGGTCGAGGGGATACGGTAATAACAAATAATACTCAGGATCGTGGCCCTATTATGCAAAGGGAAGGTGGTCGAGAGCGAGCGGCGCGTAGACTGGCCAACGGTCCAGTCTAGTCTGGACTGTGAAATTTTTTGGGGGCCGTTTTTTAAACTGGATTGTATGGTTCTGTCTAAACGGTTTATGATCCCAAAAATCTAAACCTAGACTATGGACTGTTTAAACTGGCTAATGGTCTGGTCCGGTTTAAATTATAAAAAATTTTGAAAACTGTTTTTTAAACCAGATTATATAATGTGATAGGGGATTTTATGTAGAGACCCGATCATGTGACTAGTAATATTTATAGTAGTAGCTATAGTTGCTACAACAATCAAGGAACCTTCTTTCCTATTCTACCATACCGTACATTCTGATTGATTGTTCTCTTATATCGCTGCTATACCTTTAAAGCTTCCTTCCTACAATAGTTATTAAAGCAAATAAATAAACAAATGATATATATATAATAAAAAAGGGATAAGTAAAGAACCGCACAACATCTCCTATATAACATATTATCAATAACCCCTGAGGCTAACGTATCTCCCAGTCGGTCGGCCCACCTCAATAAATCATCAATTCTATCAACATCATCAATTTCACTTAATTATTTTTCAACCAAGACATGTCCAAATGCCTAAAAAGCCATTTTTAAATCAAGAAGGAGGGATTCTTTTTGCTATATATGTAATCAAAATGAAAAAATCACGTCTGTTCGAACTGTTGCACGCGTTTATGATGTCCCTCGTTGAACGCTTTGTGTACGCTTAAGAGGTAAAATTCAATTCTCAACCACTTACACCAAAAGCTTCAGAATGACTCAGCTTGAAGAAGAATCATTGAAAGAATGGATAACCTCTATGGGAAAGCAAGAATTATCTCCTAGGCCTTTTAGTATAAAAGCAATGGTTAATCTTTTGATTTTTAAGCGTAGTAATCCTACTCCTCCATCCTTTGTGGGCAAAAATTGGTTTAATAACTTTTTGAAACGTTATCCTGACTTGAATACTAAATATATATGTTAACACAACTATAAACACACTAAATATAAAAATCCTAAGGTTATTCAAAAATAGTTTAACCAAGTGTTAGCAATAAAGGCTTAGTATAGGATTCCGGATAAAGATGTCTACAATTTTGATAAAACTGGGTTTGCTATGGGAATAATTGCTATTGCTAAAGTGGTTATATCCTTCAATTGCTTTGGCAAACCTTTCTTTTTATAACCTGGAAATAGGAAATAGGTTCTCCATAAAGAGGTGTGGTGGGACCTCTGTTACCACGACACCGCCACCGCTACTGCTACTGCTACCGCCATCGCCATCCCCTGAGCTCCCCTAAGCTTCCCTGAAACCTCCTGAACCCCCCTGAACCCAGCTCTAATCAGGATATATACTGCAATAGGATGCGACAAGTTGCAACAGGATACGACAGGATATATAATATATAATATATTTATATTTATATTTTTAATTATTTGTTTAATTAATATAAGTCTGATGGTTTTTTTAACTATTGATTTTTATCATTTTAGTCTAATCAAAATCAAAATCAGATAAGCTTTGATTTAGCCATGTCAGCTTTTAATTCTCATTTAAATACCAATCCGATAAATCCTGATAAATTTTTTTCTGATGTTATTGAATATATGCTAGATCATCGGTTGCTGTTTTGCCATATTCACAAGCAGCCGGTTGGCAGTTCATATCCGCCGACCGCTGATCAGCTATTGCACAACCTTGGATCTGGTAAAGCTGGAAAATAAGCAACAGGTGCCACCGCTGCCAGACCATTCTCCTATCCTGCCCTTTTTGCTAGTTTACCAGAATGGCTTCAGATGCCAGGACTGCTGGTTCTTGACCATCAACTATAAAAATATGCGGCGGCATCAAAATAATCAACACCGGGGCCAGGATGACTGGGTTGGCCAGGCCCTGGACCAGCTAGAACAGGATGAAATTGACCGTCTGGCTAAGCAGGAACAAGATCATGATCACGAAGCCTGGGATGCCGAAGTGGAACACAGTTCACTTAATTTTGAAGAAATGAGTGACAAGATTCTTACAGTTTCCCGCTTAGTCTTAAACACCAAATCTAACCCTTTTCATTTTCATTTTCTTTTAAAAGAGCAATAAAAATATTTTTACTCATTGATAATCCTCATAATCATGTCGTAACTCATTCCTTAAGACCCAATTAAAAAAAACCACACACACACCTAAGCCTTAAAAGCCAACCATCCCTTCCCCTTCGCGGGAGGCAACACCCACGTCGTCAAACTCTTCCCGTAAACCGGCCCCTTCCAAACCTCCCCACTGCCCATCGTAACCGTCACGTAGATTCCATTCCCGAAGTTATTCTGGATCACCACTGTGCGGCTCTGATCCGGATTCACAAATGCCTGCGCCTCGAGCTTTGCGCCGCCGCCAAAGTCGTAGGAGCCTGTCGTGTTGAGCGCGATGGCGCCCCGGGGTATGAATCGGGAGAATTGGCCGATGAGGTAGTAGTCGAGGGTCTTGACGTAGGTGCCCTGCTCGATGTCGATGGAGACCAGGCCTCGGCAGGTGGTGCAGCCGCCGGGGAGATGTGGGCCGTAGGTGGTGGAGGAGGCCATAGTCCAGGCGATGGAACCGGAGGCCCAGTTTTGCAGTGGGCTATCGGAGTTAGTTAATTTTTGATGAGATAAATGGTAAGTATGGAGAGGACGGCTAGCACTTGACTTACCCCATAACAAAGTCTGCAGTGCTATACCATGTGTTCGTAGGTGACGTCCAGCACTCAGTCATGTACTGAATTGCATTGGGATTGGCCTGGTGGAACTGCGTCAAGACATCCCAGCTGTTGTTGGTGGCGTAGCAATGCCAAGCAACGGTATTGACGTAGTCCCCAGCACCATCCAGGACGGTTTGTGGGTACCATGGGGCATCTTATTTTTGCTAGTTGTTAACCTTCTATCCTTTGCATTTCTTATTTTAATATATCATAGCTATAACCTAGAACTAGAAAAAAANGAAAGAAAAAAAGAGACAAAGGGTTTAGAAACTCACCAGTATTATGATCATAAGCCCAAACCGCTGTATTCAACCGCGCCTTCTTCAAAGCCGGACCAACATAGTTCTGAATTAAATCCGTACTCTGAGTAGCATTGATAACCATGGTCGGATACCCAGCATTGCTATTAAGCGGCTCGTTCTGGATGGTAATAGCATCAACCTCTACACCACCTCTGTTAAACGCCTCAATGTACTTGACAAAGTACTGCCCAAACGACTCTGCATATCTCATGTTCAGGGAGTTATTATTGTTAGTGCCGACCATGACGTGGTCTAGCTGCATCCATCCTGGCGGTGCCCAGACTGAGCCGAGGAGCTTGATTGATGGGTTGATGAGCTTGAAGGCTCGGATCCAATCGACCTGTGCGTTGCCTTCAGGCTCGAGGTTGAAATGGCGGAGCTCAGGATCTGGGTTGGTGACGTTATCGTAGGAGTAGATATCTGGGGAGAGATCGGAACTGCCGATTGTGTGACGTAGGAGAGAGAAGCCTACTCCATCACGACTGAAGGTTGTGAAGAGCTCGGCAAGAACTTCTGCTTTGGCGATGGGATTTAAGGCATCGAAGGTAGCAGTAACTGCGTCAGTGACAGCAGCTATAAAACCGTTAGTCTAAACGTCTTTTTTATTATAAATTATGTTTTTTCTTGTTTTTCTTTCTTCATAATAGCGATCATAGTAAAGATACATACCTCCAAATCCAGTAATAACCTGTTTATGTCCCTTAGTAGTATCATCTACCTGCAACGCCCACGTCGAGTTCAAGGTGGTGTGTCCAACACCTTTGGTCGGTGGCTCATAAGAAGACAAGTTATACACTCCATCCGAGGATGTAACCCAAGCCTGAGGGGTCAAGACACCGGCTACGGCGGTGGATGAGAATGCAAACACCAGCAGGTCTGCCACGAGCATTGCCTGGTACTTCATAATTGATTGGGTCAAATCTCTAATAAGATTTTATTCCTTGACAAGACTAATTGAATGAAGAACTGAGACACAACCTTGAAGATCAAAGGAAGGGCGAGGGAGAGAAGTAAAATTTATATATATACT
Organism: Scytalidium lignicola; assembly: GCA_002812745.2. NCBI lineage: Eukaryota > Fungi > Ascomycota > Leotiomycetes > Scytalidium > Scytalidium lignicola. The sequence continues at coordinate 23,303 of NCSJ02000129.1, forward strand.
TCTCTCTCCTCACCTGCCGTCTGTCTTTGATGCCAACGACGTAATAGGATGGAGGTAACCTGACTCCTCTTCTTACCCTACAGTAGCAACTACTGAGGGGGGCAGCATACGTCTCCTCTACTTTTCAACAAAAAAGGAAGCTCCACCACTTCGCATCTGAAAATGAAAAAGCGGAGTTAGGAAAAAAGAATGTCACCCGCGGATGATGCACATAAAGTCCACCGATGAGATGAAAAAAAGAAGCATTTCCCCGTATAATACAATGCAGCTTCAACCTTTATGGCACTACCAACTTACCCGTAGACTTTCCATTGCACGCACAGTAATTTTAGGGTACAAGGGTCATCGGTTGCCCAGTGGACGGATCGTTTATACTATGTGCTTTAGTCATAAGTCAGAACCCACCTCCCAACAACCCTACACGTACCGTATCGGCAAAGTGCTGCGATGGTTAGACATCAAAGAGACTTACAAGTACCTGCAGATCGGTCCCCTTAGAAAGATATCGCCGCAACAGTGCCGAGGAGGGAATTTATCCGGCTGGAAGGCTGGGGATTGTTTACGTGTATTGGTTGGCTGGGAGAGAGCAGATTGCTGTGGTCATCAATTAGTGCCGGTGATACTTTTTGTTTCCTTTCTATGGAGAAAAGGTGGGAATTTGGTTGGAATGATTTGACCGACATCATACCCCGCATTTGGTTTTATTTTCTGTGAAAGCTAGGTTCTTATAGATTTGTGGAGTTTGTAGAATTTAGAATCTTGAAAGTTAATAGACAAGTAGATGCGATCGTGTGTATATACATATTAATCAGATGGCTAGGGTGGCGAAGAAATCCAATCAGGGCCCGTCTTGTTCCTGGATTTAGCGCAAGGTACGGTGATCAGCGCCCTGTAAGATCTTAAGTGTATTTTACAACTTGTGGGAGATAATGTTCCGTGATGAAACCCTCAAGAATCTGACATCAGAACACAACAACGCATAACTAACGCCATCGTAGCATAAACATCTGACTCCATTCTCCACCTTTCCACCCGGCCGCACTTCCATCACTCTAAATCTCCCATCCATGGTATGTGGAGAGAGGGGAAAACAAAAAGAAAGCATCACGCTCTTTGATTGTGGAGATGCGGAGTCCCGGGGCGTAAACAATCCCTCGGCGATAAATACCGAAGAGACGAACCATTGAGGCAAATAACGGCATAATACAGTAACTGCAATTTACAGCAACTGGTTGAAAAGGATACCTTCCTCATTTGTTATAAGTCGATCTTAATGCACCTCTTTTATTAAAAGTGGGATGGCGATGGGATGAACGTGATGACTAAACACCTGGACAGTTATCCAACCGCCCTCTCTTTTTCTCTTGGCTCCTAGGTTTCCTCTTTTTAATGGTTTAATGCTAAAATGCTTAACTGAGCTTGGTTATTACGTGCTAAAACACCCGAGGCAATGATTTGCTACCTGGTGAAATCCAGTGCACATTTTAGAGGAGCGAAAGCCTCCCTTAATTTTGTACGTAGTGTACTGTACAGTACGTAAAAGCTATGTTTTTTCCTTGCGACATTTTCTCAGATGGCAGCTGAAAAAGGGTCCCTGTCACTGACACGTGGCGTGTGCTTAGATTAATTGGATATAGCTTTCCTACTGAGCCCTATAAAGTTTTTGTTTTTGTAAATTTTGAATTAATAGAAGTTTTTTNGTCATAAGTGCGCTTTCTGCCATCTGTGCTATTCATCGGGTGAAGTTATATTGTGTGTATGCATAACGTATATTAGTAGGAAGTAAAAGAAAGCTCATCTACGGCTTTTCGCAAGTCACTCCTATTCTGTGTCTTTCTGGGCATGCTCTCTTATTTCAATTTCGGTCCGCTCTTTTTTAAAAAGGTTTCTTAAGGCTTCCTTCTTTAATCACATGGTGTTTCCTGTTACTACAGTGAACAGCGTAACAAGAGAGCAAGTGTTCATAAGCGTTATGTCATTTCATTTTCATTAATCTTTTTATTTTATTTTTTATTCCACAAATCATCACCCTTACAAGGTATAAACCAGTTTCTCTCCACTAACCTTGCCTTGTCTCAAAAGGTCCAATCCCTTCATCACACCTTCAAGCCCACTTCCCTCTTTGTTGACAGCAGGCTTGTGGACCGTGACTTTTCCTTCAGCTAGCAGCTTCTGACTCAGGTTCCAAAACTTCACACCAAACTCCCAGTTGCCCGGGACGACTGGAATCTCGGTCGGTCCCATCTTGAACGGCTGTCCAAACATCGTATACGCCAGGGTGGCCTTGTTCTGAACCTTGTCATTAACACTGTGGACATTCTCATTGGTAACGGACAACAGGTTGGAATAGACCCCGCCGGAAGAAGACATGGCCTCCACAGAGATCTGCGTGCTGGTTCCCTCCGAGATGCAGTCGAATGCATATTTCAACCCATCCTTGGTGTATTCCTTGATGTCCTTGGCACAGGTTGGGGACTTATAGTCAAAGGCGGCATCGGCGCCTATAGACTTGACGTAGTCGAAGTTGTGTGCAGAGCAGGTCACGATGACATGCAGGCCGGAGAGTTTGGCAAATTGAATAGCGAGAGCTCCGGTTGCAGTGCTGCCGCCGTAGATGAGGAGATAGTCGTTTTTGGTGGTGCCTGACTCGGGAAGAGGGAAGCCAAGAGACTGGTAGAGAGCTTGGCCAACGGTGGTGATGCCTACGCCCTACAGAGGAGAGAGTCTCAGCCATTACGTCATTCAGGAACAGAGGGTAATCAGAAAATAAGAAGAGCGCGCGTCACGAACCAGTGTTGAAGCTTCCTCAAAGGACAAGTTATCTGGGATCTTCATCTGAACGTCTCCTCTCGCTCTGATGACCTCTTGGAAACATCCTGGAGTTCAACCACGTTAGTACTAAGGTATGACATGATTACCTCGAAGCGGCCAGCTCCACCATTACTGCTACTTCTAGGGCTGATTTCAGGGCTTCTAAGCTCTTCTACGTACCATCTTCATGGGCCACGGCATTCGAGCCATGGACGACACCAGCCACACGGTCGCCCTTCTTGAAGTCCTTGGTGACCTTGGAGCCCACCTCGAGGACGGTGCCGGCATAGTCGCACCCAACGCGCGAGCCAGGCGATGGCAAATAGTCGATATGCTTCCAGTCGGTGGGATTGAGGGCTAGGGCATGAGTCTTGACGAGGATGAAGTCGTCGCCGAAGGTAGGGATGGGCACTTCCTGGATCTCCGCTTTGCCTTTGTCGACGATGACGATAGCGTGGTTCGACATAGTGGGATGAACTAGTGATCGAAAGTTGAAGTCGAAGTCGGATGCTATAAGCTGGTTCTCGGATGTGCAAGGAATGTGAATGTGGTAAACAAAGACGCTGATGAGAAAGCAGTAGCAGCAGCAGGAGGACAACGCATTCAAGTTATATTATATATACCTTGATCTTGGAAGAATTGAGGTAACAAAGGACACTAGGGGCCATTTCTCGTGCCCTGATAAAAGACTCTCCTCGCTCCTCCAACCTCAGGCCCCACATTGGCTGCTGGAATGACCTCGGGATGACAAACCAGAGGGCAACAAAGAAGCAGCGCCGGGGCGCCCGATTGGGAAAGGTGGCCAAAAGCAACGGAAGCATACACGACCCGTCCAATCACATTCCTCCTTCCCACATCCTCCCCCTGCGGCAGTTTCTACACCTCTTACACCTCCGCGACCTCTTACATCCCACAACTGCGAGTGGCATTGGTCTGAGCCATCCGAACTGCGTCTATCGCCGGCCGCTAATTCCCAACATGGCATCTTCATGCTTTCGTGTGTCGATTCTTGCATGCGGAACCATCGCTGTGGCTCGTCTAAGAACGCACGGATGGAGATATGGAGATGCTCTTCTTTTCTTGCTTTTGGGCGGAGCCAGGCAGAGTCGACGGGAACGCCGCTCTGGAGAACGGCGACGGGTGTTCCCAAGACTAGCTGGCCTGCTCTGCTTCTCGGAGGGTTCTCACTGCATCCCAGTCGTCATGCGGCGGACGAATCGTAAGCCTCGTAACTGAGGACTAGACGCGGTCGTGGTCAGCGTGCCTTGTTCGATAATTCGGTAGCGAGCACACAACACTTCTGCTGAAGTCCCCGAGGTCTTTTGATCACCAACTCTGTTCCTCCTTGCAGCAGGATTGCCTCGGTGGGCCCCGAAAGCAGCAAGACAAACATGATCCCGTTGGCGTACGGCTGCGACCGTCGGCTGTGAAGCTGCGAGGCTGTGAATCTGATGCGGGTCTGGTTGATAATGGGATGGCAATCTGTAAATGATGAGCAGAGCGCGTCGTTTATCGAGTTCAACGCCTATCTGCTAGTATCCGCATGACGCTTACACAAAGGGCCGCCTCCTTTGGCCCAGGTCGAGACTAGAGTGGATTGGATTAATTACCCGAAGAATGACGTACAAAATCTCTCTACATCTACTACATCATGAGGATTAACAGACAGACTCAATGCAACCGACCTTAATGATCCACATTCGCCTCTTTTAAACCATATCATAAGATGTCTTTTCGTAGATAGAGTTCTGGAGACAGAAGCGGCGATAAGAATCCAATGAGAAGTGCTCGGCTACGGGAGTAAGTTGATCAAGAGAGCAGCAACTGGTGTATCTGCGGTGTCGGCGGAACCATTGATACTTAATTAAAGCCGATGTTGTCTTCACCCCCTTGTGTGACTGTAACTTAATAATTAAGCATCTTACAAAGCAGTATATCTCGACGTCATTGACAACATCTACCAGACACAGAGTTCTGTATTTGTAAAGTACAACGCACGGGCAAGATCTTTTCCATCGAGCGCTTCTCGGTTGACTCCGGATGTGTGGCTCGCTCAAAAGGAATAAAAGGAACGGCGCGCCTTGAAGACTAAGCGCAAAGATTTTTCCAAAAAAGCAAAAACTCAAACAGCAAAAGAAATCAAAAGCCCTACATCTGCTGCGTGAACGCCACGTCCACTAAGATCAACTTTTTGCGTCATGCCCAGGGACTTGATCTACAAGCAACCAGCTTGGCTTTGTGGCTCGTGCCTTGTAGGGCGTCGGCACGGTCCGATCTCATTAAAAAAAAAGATACAATCAGTGTGAGGCGTAGCAGAAAAATAATAACCATCATGAGAAACGAAAATCCTCCATTATGATCTAAATAGAATAGGTGGCAGGATCGGAGTTAATGAGTTGAATGTGTCGAATAGGCAACAACACTTCATCTGCGCCGCAAGATCGCCAAAAGGGGTAATACGCCGGAGTTAGCACTTCGACGTCGGATGAGTAACATTTCCATATTCGGAAATCTGGCAACGTAACACTACAAGTATTCAAAGTATATAAACTGGTTGTTTTTGCTGTAGTTATTGAGTATATCAAGATTTGAAAGAGCATCGAGTTTACAATCCAGCATCTGCATAAATTAAATATTATCTTCTCCGGACGAATTTTCTCAAAGTGTTGACTCTCTAAATACCGCTCTAGAACCAATAGTTCTTCTAAGCCTCCTAAAGAGATTAAAATGGACTCACCAAAATTTGCCAAATTCGACATCATCGAAGTCACATACAAAGTCATCAACAAACATGATATAAACGCATACATCTTCGTTCCAAAGAACATCTCTCCAGGAAAGCACCCCGTCCTAGCGAAATTCCACGGCGGCTATTTCGTAAGTTCCACCAGGCCTTGCCAAGCACCCCTTATATATTTTTGATACATACATGAAAAGAACAACTTCCATTACGCTTTTAATGTATAGACTTATAAGAAGAAGAAAACTAATCAATCAAATCCCAACAGGTAACCGGCGCATCTCTCTTCCCCGACTGGTTCCCCCAATGGCTGCTCGACCTCTGTCTCGCCCAATCATCCATAATAGTCGCAGCCAACCACCGTCTCCTCCCCGAGTCCAACGGCCAAGACATCCTCGACGACCTCTCCGATTTCTGGAACTGGGTTCTATCAAACAACAACGGAGATGGTCTCCAAACCCACCTCTCCCAGCATAACCCAACCCTAGAAGCGGACCTAACCAAGATCGCCGCCCACGGCGAGAGCGCAGGCGGAGGTCTAGCCATCCTATCCGCCTTCAACATCGTCCCTCCAGGCACACTTAACGCCCTCGTCGCGACATACCCTTACATCGGGACCCCGCTGAACCCCGCGAAGCCCATGTTCGGTCTGCCAGATTACCCACTCGAGGTCTTGCAAACCCATCTCCAATCCATGAAGCCGGGGGAAATCATCACAGCGGCGTTCCCGCCGAAGCGACTTGATATTGCGGTGTCGATGGCGCAGCAGGATAGGCTGGCGGAATTCCTTGGTAGCGCGAAAGAGGCGTTTTATCCGTCGAAGACGGTGGAGACGGTTGAGGAGGGGAGAGTGCCGTTTATGGTTGTTTTGCATGGGGTGGAGGATAGTGCGGTGCCGGTTAAGGGGAGTATTGAGTTTATGGAGAAGGCGAGGAAGAGGTTTGGGGNAGGGGAGGGTGAGGCTGCATCTTGAGGATGGGGCGGAGCATGGGTTTGATAATCATGTTGAGACGGAGACGCCGTGGTTGAGGGAGGTGGTGGGGGAGTTTGTGGGACATTGGATTGGATAGGGTTTAGTTGAAATGGAGGAATAGTTATTATGAAATGTATTGAGGATGTAACAGTGTACTGGCAACACGTTAGCATTACTATCTCTTCTACTTCTTAATTTACACTTATTTCCAAGTCTATCTTTAAGTCTTGTATAAGGATATTTAATCCCATTGATGTCTTGCTAGCAAAATAAGATATTACACTGCAGTGGCTGACTTGCCAGAAGCGAGAGTGCTTAGACGGCAGCGATTGTAATTGTTAATAGAACGGCGATAAAAGAACATTGTTTGGTATAATATTAGATTCTAGCAGCACTATCGTAAATGTAGTTACATCACCCGTAAAAAGAACTGCTGTTTAACACCTGTATGCAGCGCTCTTGTTGATTTGTCCTGAGTCCCGCTCCAATTTGTCAAATGCAATTCCTCGTTTGGGAATAGTTTCGCAGCAGAATTGTATAACAACTTGATTAAAAAAATTAAAATCATGGCTTACTAATTATGGTTACACCAACTTTTACAAATATTATGCATTTATAAGACAACATGCCAAGTTTTCTGGGTTTCTCAGCAAGCCTTGGCTGTGTCCGTAAACACTGCACTCGGGCATTTACGTAGAGTACAGCCTGACCGGAAAACTATTAAATTGCTATGGTGAGATAGGAGGTATAAGAGGAACTGAGCTTCACGATAGGATTTATGCCTGGAATTTAGAAATTAACTTGTAACTATGTCTGATATAAATTGAACCCGTTAATCCAACTCTTTTCCCACTAAGAGACCAGATATTAAGCGTTACCAACTAGGAAGAAAACCAATGTGGATACTATGAATCCATGTAAGCCTCCTCATCATCCGCAGATGTAAAGCCATCTTCTGGCCCCTCTTCTGGTACGTCGTCTTCCCCTTCAGGTATCTCTGACTGATACATCCTGAGCGCAATAACTTTTCCATTTTCATCCTCTGCTAGAGCAATATTTGGCGGACCACCGACACAATCCTGGCCAACTTTATTAAGATAGTCAGCTCAGTCTTATTATACGATTATGGCTCAAAGGGAAAACATACAGCTCATGCCGCCAAGCGTGCACATCTCGTTCCGTCCATTGGCGATAAGGCTTTCGTTATCTTGGTAACCCAAGGTTAGACTTTCAACATAGTATCCATAATTCAATTCATGCTCTTCTTCCTCTGTTCCAAACATAACCTTCTTTCCTGCGTCTTCGGTCAGGTACACAGTCGAGATGATATTGCATATCCCGCCATCATCATAATAGCTCCCAGCCTTCCTCCATTTCGTGCCCTTGGGAACGATTTGGCTGAGTTTGACGGCACCATCTTTATCCCTGGTCTCTTCCTCATACTTCTTCCAATCCTCTACGGACTGTGCTAGGTCGATGGTGCCGTCAGCAACCCAGTACACAATGCACTCGGTATCTGCATCGCCTTCGTTGTCAGACGGAACCTTGCGACTCCTGGATGTCCATATCCCAGGCTTGCAGTTCGGAATGGCTTCAAAGGTTGGGGAGGTGGAAACCACTTTCTCGGCTGACTCGCCGTTTTCGTTTCCCAGAAGGGCTAGACCACCGTCGAAGTGTTCCTCAGGAGAGACGTAGAAACGGACGGGGCCGAGGGCCAGGATATCGTCAAAGCGACCCATTTTCTGGTGTTTATAATACAATGGCTTGCAGTGAAGTTGATATTCTTTTTATTTCTGATATTGCCTTGAGAGATGATATGATTGTCCAGATACTGGAGAGAGACAAGCTTTGATGTTATATATGCCTTTGGCTCTAATTAGTTGGGCTCTAGCTGCCTTAGCTCGCTACCACAAGTGCTGAGTGGCTGTATGGATACGAAACATACGAAAACCCTTTCAACCAAAGTCGGATAATTAGACTCAGATAAGGTTGGATTTCTACTGTCTTAGCAGAAATGCACCTTAGAGACATAAGCATAGAGTAAGCTCAGTGGATCTGGGCGGTATGATGCCTGAACACCATCCCTGAAATCGCAGGCAGAAGCGGCCCGCTTCAGAAGGCACGAGGCACGAAGTGGACATCTCTGCCTAATTATTCTCTGTTTTCCTCACGCGAGTCTCGCAAGCGGAAGAAGATTCATTTTTCACCGCTGAGGTGCCTAATGCACGGATTTGATCAGCAAATTAAATTAGCAAAATGATCAGTATTACATGTTTCTGGTAGATTATTGATTGCTGATGAAGCCGCCTTTGATTGTTTCGTCATCTGGGTGCGGCTTTGGTGCGGACCGCTCACAGGCCGACAAAGCCAAAGTCTTAAAGTTCTATGCATGCCATTAGATGTAGCCAGTGAGAAGAAGCGCAATGCCACCCATGGAAACCTAGTCGCCGAGATATTTAATCATAAACACTATTCGCATTTCCGTTATGCTTTCCGTCTTCTTAACTGGAGTAGAATGATTTGGTCCTGAGCTGTGCCGATAGTTCTGGATCCGAGATCTAGTAGGTCCGAAGGTGCCAAGTTCCATGAAGTGTGAACGGAAGGGTTCTAGTATGTAAAACTTCAGAATCCTTACTATTGATTGACAGGTGTAATGAAAATCCCATGCTACTTCTGATTTCAATAGCAAGACAAAGGCATTTAGATAAGATGCCAGACATCCGTATCATCGACGTGGAAAGTGTAATGTTGGTAGACATAGTAGAATTAACAGTCGCGGTTTACACATGCGAATAGTGTTAGAATTGGCTGGAAAATGGAACGATGCACCTGATGTATAGCAACCAATGGTTCTATTATAGACGCAAAAGACTGAAGAGACTTTGACTATTAGTACTGTCATGATCTTCGAACACTTAGTGCTATTGCCCTAGTAGTTCATGCCCTTCTACTCTATGATACCATACAGAAAGGACTGGCGATGGAGATTTCCATTCTGACCCCTAGCTTCATAGTTCAAGCTTTCTCACCTGGTATACTTGGTTCTGTTTGATGCAATCATTTTCTAAACGTATTTTTTTNCTAGCTTAATATTGGTGGAGTTTATTAGATCTTGACAGTTCTAACTAGGAACTTACTCCTGGCCATTTGCCAGTATGCTCTGGCAGCATGAAATTGTGTAGCGAAGTATAAAGTTTTCGTATGTTGGATTTCGTCCGACTCGTTTAGTTGAGGCTTAAGGCAAAGAGAGCAGAGATGCTATGAGTGCCAACAAAGCTATGTCAGCAGAATTTCTCTAGCTAACTTTAGACTCGATCCAAATGCCTAAAGTGGGATTAGAGAAGTGGAACTAATCAATCTTGGATGCATACATCCGAAATCGGAAGCTGCACTTCATCTATCTATCAAGCATCATATAAACATTTCTTGAATCACGCCTATATATAAAAGCTAACCCTAAATCTTCCTTCTATTCAATTATTTCGATCACTAGGTCTAGGTCTTACTATAATAGAACATCTCCCCACCATTATGGCGTCACAAGATCCCCTAATCAAAACTTTCCAGCAATATTCAACGTGAAGGCCCCTCCTCCCAATCCACAAAAACTACTTTTATTCTAAATACTGACAGGGGGACTTAGATGTGATATCTCCGATGCACTCCTAGCACTCAAATATCCTAACGGCGGTTTCCTCGCTGATATTATTCTCTGGTCTCCTCAGAGACAGGACGGCACCACTAGGATCGTGGGCCCCGCATACACGGTCCAATACGTCCCAAAAGGAAGCCAAACTCTTACGAATCAAGGACACTATGTATGTTTACCTCTCTCTTCTCTTTTCATGTAGTCTTTACTCCGATCATTAAACCATTTACTGACCTTCGTGTGAGATTGACTCCATCCCCGCTGGCGCGGTAGTCTTTATTTCCTCTCCCAAAACCGTAAATGCAGTCTACGGCGGACTAATGAGCCATCGAGCTCATGTTTCGGGCGCTGCAGGGACGGTGGTTGACGGACGGATCAGAGATTTGCAAGAACATCGGGATCTAGGGTATCCTGTAAGTTTTTTGAGTATTAAATCTACTCGCTATTTAATGTGCTGATTGACGCAGGTGTTTGCCCGCGATATTGGAACTGCTGCGCCATATGAGGTGGTGGCGGTTAGTGGGGTAAGACACACACCTACTTTAGCCCACTACAATTGGTTTAATCTTTACTAATTATATACACCCAGACGAACGTCCCTGTGAAGCTGCGTTCTGACGAGCAAGATGTTACTATAAATCCAGGCGACTATATCATCGGTGATCTGAATGGCGTTGTGTGCTTACCTCGAGAATTGGCCGAGAAGGTTGCCGCTCGTCTGGCACCTCAAGCAGAGGCAGATCGGCTAGTTGCCTTGGATCTCTTGGCTGGTGTTAAGTTCGCAGAAGCAAGCAAGAAGCATCGAGCGGTGCTTCCTGAGCCTTAAAAACATTATACCAAATTATTATATATATTCTTGCTATGTTTGGTGTATCTACATGAAACGGTGAAACTCGGGATTGCCTATCTTATTTCTCCAGCGCTCGCCATAGATGATCAGAGATCCCACGGGGAGGAAGAAGACAAATAATATTGCGGCGAACGTGAACCATGCCCAGACGTATCCAATCTTGTCCGCAAATGGCAGGGCGAAGAACCCTACCACAAAGGACAGGCCACGAGACAGGTTGAACAACACGCCGCTTTCGGGAGTTTGGGGCTTATAACAATCGGATACGTAGGCATAGAGACAAGTGGAGGCTATCTGGAGTCCAAATACGCCTGGAGTTTTGTTAGTTCGCAGTAAGGTGAGGAGAGAGAGAAAAGCTGAACTTACCAACACCCAGTCCTACAAGCGGTGGCACGAAGCCAGTTCTCCCGACACAAGCACCGAAAATGATGATACCAACAGGCATGAAGAATGCGGATAGAATCGAAAGATAGAGCCTGAATTCCGGCTTGCGAATATCATTGTTCCTCTTGGCCAAACGGAACATGATATAATCGGACAGCTTCCCAGCACACATTTCACCCAGCACCGAGCCAATAATCAGAGAGATGCCAAGACAAGCGCCGATGGGACCGCTCTTGAGATGGTACTCCTTCGTATAGATAGTGGCGAGGGAGATGGCGGGTAAAATGTTGATGAATGTCCAGGCCCAGGTATAGTACCAGAAGGTAAAGGTGACGGAGGGGTATTTCAGCATATAAAAGGAGTGTAGGAAATCTCCGGCGTGCAGTTGACGACCGGGGATTAAATTGCCTTTCAAATTGAAGAGCATTTCCCAGTAACTGCGCTCATGCTTTCGAGTTGCCAGGAATTCGGGGTCTCTTGAGAAGAGGGTCTCAGGAAACAAGAAGAGCGCAACAGTGAAAGAAGCACCAGTCACGACAGCTCCGAGCCAGTAGTCCCATTGCCATCCGGCAGCCTGACCTAGGAAGCCACCAATGAGCGCGGCTACGTGCGCACCGTTGGTGACGAAGATGACATACACGCCCGTCTTCTCTCCTCTCTCGTGGAGGAAGAAGAGGTCGTTGACGACTGCGGTACCGACCGACATCATCCCACCAAAACCAAACCCCGTGATCGCACGTGTTCCAACCAGGGGTCCGAAGCTGGGTGAGCAGGCTGAACCAATGCTGCCGATGATTGTCATTAAGATAGCGATCAGGGTGATTGGGCGACGACCGTAGACATTGGTAAGAGGAGTCCAGATGAACGACTAGATTGGGATCAATTAGCCATCACTGTGTATTTCGACCGTTCGCTCGGAAATTAAGACATACTGAAATACCACCAAAGATAATCGCAGTGGTTGTACTGTATGCCACCACCTTGGAGTTCTTATCCATCGCTTTACTGAGAAGGACCAAACTGGGATTGATCACGGCCGAATCAAAAGGTCCCAGGAAAGCCATGAAGCCGACCTGGATAAGGACAGCCCATTTCAGCCATGCAGGCCAGTTCTGTAGCATAGTGAGAATTCAATCCGGAAACGCAGCGGTATCTATTGTGAATCTTACCAAAGGGTCATCCTTAAAGTTGCTGGGCTGTGGCACCAGAGGCAATCCGTGCTGATCTACCTTAGGGGCGACAGTGCCGTCGGAACTGTTCCCCTCATCCTTCTCGAGATGCTGAACGGATTCCTTGATGTAGGATTGCTCCTCCTCCGCGTGCATGTCTCCAGCCTTGCCGATATCCTTAGGCATTATCTTGACACCAAATTACTCAAGTGGTCCGGACCACAAGGTAAAAAGGATGAGGAAGAGAAAGAAAAAAATTGAAAAGGACCGGTGGATACAACCCATGAGCGACGTGAAGTTGGATATATACCGCCATTCATATAGCGAGGTGCCGGGTTGGCGACCGTTAGTATGCTTCCCTGAGAGTGTTGCATTTGTGTAGCACAGCATCGGGGAACAACACGGATGGCGGTTTGGCGGTTGCATGCTTCCGCACAACTCGCAAACCACCAAAGTTTATTGAGCTTCCATCTCTCTTTTGCACGGAAGCCAACGAAACAGATCTCCTCGGGCTAGATCCGATCATTGATAGGCCGTGAAGCTCTACCGTACTTTGCATACTTTGCTCAAATGTAACATAATTGAGCTAACGGCAATGCATGAAATTCTTGACAAGTGAGAGATCGAGATTGAATCGACTGCCGACCACTGAGGTCAATAGCTATATTTAGGATGCCTCCTCTCATGTTGGATTTATCTATCTTGACTCTCTCATCTGGACTTCGATCCAGATCAACAGTAATCCTACGTTGTATAAATGCTTGTCGTATCATTGCTCCTTTTCTTCTTCTCTTGATTGAGCTTGTTGAGCAGCTTGTGCTACAACAAAGAGTCAATCATTTTCCTTCTACGACGATAATCTCAACAGTTTTCCGACATGTCGATTTAGCCAAGGTTGTCAATAAACCACAGTTGCTGAAAACGGTGCACAATAAGATAAGTAAAGGAGGGCTGCAAATCTCTGGCTCGGTCAATTAATAAAGCTGCATTATTGAGGTCGAGAAGCGGTTAGGTCAATTGTGCTGAATATTATGGCCTTTAATTGTTATTATAACTGCGAAACTGCGAAACTGCGGAGGTGAAGCTGCGGGGCCCCATACTGTTTTATTGCTAGCTCTTCTCCGCATTCTTTTCGCCCATTATTATCTTTTGCGTATGGTTATCCCACTGTTCTGAAAAAGCCTCCGAACCAAAATATTACACCAAGAACTTAGCTCTGATGGTTAGGGCTTTCTGTCTTGTTGATATAGTCGCAGTGCTCGCTGCTGTTGCTACTGTTGCATTTGCATGCTTCCGACACTGCTCACATCTCATTCCCTCTCTGCTCCTACTAAACGCCTCTACCCCGGATGCCTGTCCCCGCGCCCCACCTGAATATTTGCATCGATGGATCTCGTTGACAGCAGGAAGAAGAAGCGTCGCATCCCTCCCAATCTGCGTCGGCGTGCCCTCGTCAGCTGCGATCGCTGCAAGCAACGACGGGTTCGATGCATTCGTCCGGGCGAGGGCGACGAGAATGAGCCGTGCCAAAGCTGCATCGAGAGTGGTGTCAAGTGCGAATCGACTCTGCCACGGAAACAACGCATTTACGGCAGCGTTGAGAACCTCAACCTGCGGTACCGCATGCTGGATGCCATCGTCAAGGGTCTCTATCCCGATCGAAACACCAGCAATATCGAGACCCTGATCGAAATAGCAGAGGCAAACAATATACCTTTGCCACAGACAACGGGACAGAGTCCGAATCCGAATGAAAATGTCCTCTCTCTCCGGCCGGCAGTGCCAGGCGATGGACCAGGTGAGGGTTCGCTGGGATCACTGGGTTCTCCAAGCGCTATGTCTACCAGGAACGACACTGCCAATCCATTCGAGAGTCGCCCGACCAAGGTCGTGGAAGAGAAACTCGTTCCAGCACCGCATGGAGCGTCTCATTACATTGGACCTTCCAGCTCATTTAGCTTTGTCGTCATGGTCCGAAATATGGTGGCAGAGCACAATGCGGCATCTAGGGCCCCCGAACCAAATGACGAACGTGTGTCCTTGCGAGCTGACTTTGTTGGGCTCCGGGCGAGCAAAGCACTCGAACCTCATGCGAATAATGCTGGGGAAGATCAAGCGGGAAATCAGAAACGACAAGATCGCCACCACCCGCTCAATGCACCTGGAGATCTCCCCCTGTCCAAGACGAAGGATTCGATAGGGACATTTCTCCCCGCCAGAGAGGTTGCCGACGCGCTGGTGGATGCGTATTTTGATCGAGTGCACCCCAATTACATGATCTTCCATCGTGGTGCCTTTCAAGTCCGCTATGAATCGATCTGGGTCGAGGAGAAAAGGCCGATCCAGGATTTCGAGCCGGGACTGATATGCAGCGTGTTCATGATGTTTGTCTTTGGAGCCCAAGCTCTTGAACACCACGACGAACAAAAATCGGCGCAGGTACAGCGTCGATATCTGGATCTCGTGCAGGCACGGCTGTATCAGCTCCTTCATACGACTAGCTTGCTCAACGTCCAGGCTATTCTCCTCCTTCAATTACATGAACATAACGCAACGGAGAGAAATACGTCATGGATGCTTGTTGGGTGCGCTTCCCGCATGGCTGTAGCTCTGGGCATGCATCGAGAGGGGGCGACTGGTGGATTTGACCCTATTGAAAGAGAAATCCGTCGTCGTGTTTGGTGGACACTTTATATCTTCGAACAGAATCTGTGCACGATTCTTGGCAGACCATCTGCAATCGATGATTCCGAGGTCACTATTACACTACCCAATGAAAATATGCTGGATGGTGGCGATTGTGTACCACCAGGTTACATCGACTACGCCGTCCGATTAGCCAAACTCACTTCAGAAATAAAGCGAAAAGCATATTATGCTGCTCCAAATAATAACATAAGAGGAGGTGAAGAAGTACCAGATCCCTCCATTGCAAATCATCTCCTGCAAAAACTGGAATCGTGGTATGACAGCCTGCCTCCATATCTACGGCTTGAGTGTCTCTCCCCGGTCCCGAAACAGCGTCGAGCAGTCCTCCTCCTCCACATCCAGTATCATCACGCGCAATCCCTCACCACCCGACCTTTCATCTTGCAAAAAGCAAGGACTCTGATCGCCCATCAATCAGATAATAATAGAAAGGATCGTCCTCCAGACCTCGACGCAAATGAGCTAGATCTCAGCCATGCATGTGGAACCTCTGCGCAAAATGTCGCCGTTCTTCTACAGCAACTGGCCGCGGGCGGCATGTTCGAGGGTGTTGCATGGTTGGATGCATATTATCTCTACCACTGTATCCTCGTCTTATCCCTCGACTTCTTAGCTCGTCCAACGAGTCAAAAAGACACACCAGAAGATGCAGCTCGTAAAGAAGCCGTTCGCGATGTAGTTGATGCGGTTCGAAGCTTGAAACTCTGCTCCACCTTCACAATCCTAACCCAAGTAGCTTTACAATTCGCCAAGATTGTTTGTATCTTTGATGAGGCCGTTCCAGAGCATGACCGGGCAATTGAATCCAGCGGTAGTCATCGATCCATGCTGCATAATCCGCAAGCAACATCTGCCACCGGTCCCAGACAGCATAACGACGTCGAAGGTATCATTAACCAGTGGTTCCAAAATGACAGCATTGTCGACCATTTGCCGTGGGATTTCTTCGGAGATGATGGCTACGGAGCGTTGAGCAGTTTTTATCAACCTGAAATCCCTATGTCTGGGACGATGAATGGTTATCCGCCGCCCACCACCGAGAATGACTCGGGAACGATACCTATGGTGCCGCCAAATAATATGTACCCCGGATGGAGTCCTGTTGAGGAGCCTTATGCGCAGTCCACGGGTGGCAGCATTGAATTTAGTCCGGCTAGTGACATGAAGGGATAATATATTTTAGATTCATCAGCACATCTGTAGTCTATAGTATAATAGGAATTGTCTCGTTTTAACTCAACGCTGCAGGAGTTTGAGGTGTAGATGTCAACTTTGAAGAAGTGATTTTATGAGTTTCATGGTCAATCTGGTATCCTACAGGTTATGATACAACCTATTGCACAATATATAGTGACAAACAGTCCTCTAGGATATTGCAGATCACACCATAAATTCGTGATCTTTTACGTGATTTGCGTGTCACATCTAGTATGCTCTCGTAGCGACGGGGTTCGATTCGGCGATAACATTTGAAGAGAATATGCTAAAAGGCGACAGCAGCTCATCCTGGAAGCCGGTGCAACTAATAATAATAAAGAGCTCATTACAAACTTATCTAGATTTCAGTTGATGAAATACTCCTTGCGGTGGATGATCAACCCGACGGAGACCGCCGAACACGAGTGATAAACCAACGTCTTATCGACAACGCGCTGATAATCGAGAATGGGGGGCCGCAGAACCCATGGAACATAATTAATTAAAAGATTCCTTTCGCACAGCCTGTTAAGGTCAAGTGCTAGCTCTTTATAGCTCTAATTCATCATCGTCTCGTCACAGCCATGGCCACAGAAACAGTGAGCACCAAGACGAGTTTCTTGGGGACGTACGAGCCATCTGAATTCAAGGTGACGCCCATCGAACGGAAAGCGGGCGAGAAATTCAACGTATGGCATTCCAGCATCGACCTTATGAATCCTAGATGTTATTCTAATATATCTAAAATAGTTCGGCGCATTGGTGACTGGCATTGATCTGAATAATATTTCTGGTAAAGTTTCTATGTACAGTACGATAAGTATAAAAATTCCTTAAATCTAACTGGTACCAGACGAGAATGTCGATCAATTGAGAGCCGCTGTGTGGCGGCATAAAGTCGTTGTGGTCAAAGGACAGCGTAATTTAGATCCAAAAAACCAATGGGAACTGGTTAAGAGATTGGATCCTCAAGCCACAGATGGCCACAGCCATGGAGACTTGGCCAAGTTCCGAGCAAATGGAGGACTCCTCACTGTAGGTATCTTACAATCTCAACCGTAATCCGAATCATTTTGAAACTCAAGTGAACGACAGCAAGGACGAGAAGTGGTTGGAATCCCCGGCGCCGAGAACGTCCGATTAATTGGCAAAGGATTCCAATGCGAAGATCACTTCGGCATCAAGAACCATAATATCGAGAGAGGCCTTAGTAATGATTTCCACGCCGTGCCGCCGTCCAAGGAAGATTTCAAAAACGGCATCACGCGCTTCCAGAGATGGCATATTGATGCACCGCTGTACGGCAAGGATCCCGCTTGGTTCACAACGCTTCGATGCGTGAAGGCGCCGAAGGGCCCGGATATGACTGTCGAATGGGCGGATGGATCGGGACTCAGCATGAGGTCTCCCCTGGGACGGACTGCATATTTTTCTACTTCGCAGCTTTATAGCTTGTTGACACCCGAGGAACAAAAGCTGGTGGATCATAGCTGGGTGGAGTATGCTCCTTACCCATATAAATGGATTCAACGTTGCAAAGGTAACAGTACTGGACTCGGCTTGGCTGAAGGCGGCGAGCGTCTCACAATGGAAGAATTGGGCGAGTATGATCCAAAGGCGGTTAAGAAGGTACGATCCACTACACTATCACTATCATGAAATAACACACTAATTGTTGATGCAGTACCCAATGGTATGGATAAATCCCCTCACAGGCGAAAAAGCATTCCAGGTGCACGGCATCTGCGCTCGAAAACTCTACCTACGAAATTCTACCGACGAGGAGCCACAGATAATCGAGGATGTAGCAGAGGTTCGCAAATTCGTCCTCGGGATTCAGAATCGAATTCTCAAGCCGGAGTATATCTTGCTCGCGCCTTCGGACGAAGGGGATATAGTCATTTGGGATAACTATGGTCTTTTCCATTCTGCGATTGATTATCCACTTAAGTTCGGTCCACGATCCATGCACCAGGCTAATATTGGAGGAAGCGTTGGACCCAGGGGGCCGGTGCCAATTCCTGCTACCGTGTAGATACCGTAATGATTGATTGATTGATTGTACTCGGTTCCAGTCACCATCTCGAGGGCAGCTTCGGCCCCAGTTGTCAGGATGTATTTGTGTATTACGTTTTGTTACTGTATTTTTGTGCAGTGACCAGCAATTCCTATCTGGCCTCCTATTTACTATTTATATTAGTATTAAAGAATATGATATCATGCCCTCTTAAACCATATCAGGCTCTTTGGCTGTGATTTCTAGTAGACATCTTATATTACCATATTTTCAGTCTCCCCTTGGTATTCTACTTTATCTCACTGCGTTGTATTGTACTTCTAATACTACCCAAGGAAATACAGCTGTTCCATATATTGCATTTATTTTTTGACTCAGTTTCAGCAATTAGGAGCATCCTTTCAGATGTTGCTATAGACGGTTTGACCATGTAGTAAAAGCATGATATGCTTGATCTTCAACGTCGGACATTGTAAAATGTAAAGTACTGTTGGTTCTATCTTTAATCAACAAAATCCAGATATATTATCAGAAGGAGATATCATATCATTATCAACGTAAGTATGCTTTAAGCCTAGTTAGTATCGCGGCTCCGTTTGACCTTTTCAAACGATGGTCACTGGATCTATCTCATTGATGTAAAAACACTTTTATGCTCTAAGTTTGCATAATCAATTCGACATGCTATTTCAATTAGTATTGTTGTTGAAGAGCCATTTGGTGAGTTTCGTGACCCCTAAAAATATATATTTATTCTTGAACGCTATGCTCATACCAAGCAACGCAAGGCCGGTAGTGTCTTGCCTACAGTGGACTTCCGAGGACGAAGCCATCCGGCACGCCAACAACACATTGATGAGACTTAGGACATCTGTTTAGACTAATAACGTGTAGCGATCACAGCGAATTGCCAGAAAGCTGGATGCTGGTAACGTCTGGGTGAACATGCATTCAAGGCTTCATCCTAGAGCAGTATTTGGAGGCCATAAACAGAGTGGTATTAGAGTCGAGTGGGAAGTTGAAGGATTAAAGAGTTATTGCAATGCAAAAACCTTTTATTTACAGAAGTAGCTGTAGAGTATTAGAGTTGTATGTCCACGGTGCAGTGTTTAAAGCACTAGATTCACGAAGATTTTATTCACTTCTATTACAACTATAGCAAGACTAAACAAAAATCACGAATAATCATATGTGGTATTTATTATTGATAAATCCCTGCATCCTACCAGGCCCCCCGCGAAGTATGTCTAACATGTCGTTAGAGTGTAGCTCAACGAGCAAAATATGAAGAAGTTAGCAAACCAGCTGCAACAGATCAAATTTAGGAGACATCATAGTATCAGCATTATCCAGCTAACTGATTCTGGCCTTGCACTAAACCGTCATTGCACATAGCTTTCCCCCTTATAGTTTTCACATATTTTTAACTATAAGACTACATCTAAGTTAGTCACAGCCTAGGCATAGATCGGTTCGGAACCGCTCAGAAATTGACTTTCTTTCCGACCGGATATAAGGAATGGCTTCGAATGAAAGGGCGGTGATTCTCTCGGTTGGTAACTTATCCTTAACTTATCCTATTGGATTCCGCAAATCATAGCTCCTCTTGGCTTGACACATATTCGGAATCTCTTACCACGCTCTTCAGAGATCCGCAACTTTCGATTCCTTACTGCTTGGCTTTATTTATCCCATCGAAAATTCCCATTTAAGATCAATGGGTACCCATGGAAGCTCCGCCTTACATAAAACTCGATTTCGAAATACACCTTCCCAATTATGCCAGTTAAAAGCCAAACTCTAGTGATGGATATTACCAACAACGATGACCAAGCTACGAGCAAGGAGAGTGATACCGTTCATCTGGAGCACACAACCACCAGGGCTACTCAGGAAATGGATGGCTCAGACTATCACACACTGCTCCCAAAACCATCCAATGATCCGAATGATCCTCTGGTATGACCCAATTATTAATACTTGATTTTCACGGCTGACGGGCCTCTTCAGAATTGGACATGGACGGAAAAACATATTACCTTGGCTGTGGTAGCCTGCATGGCTTTTCAAGGAGCCTTCGATGTTGCGTCTCCTGCGGCCGGTTTCATTCAACAAGCGGAAGCATTTAATGTGCCTGTTGTTTCAATGCTTGATAGCGTTGGTGTGAACGCAATTTGTCTCGGAATTGGTAGCTTTATCTGGCTGCCATTAGGCAATACCTATGGAAGAAGACCAATCTTTATAGCTGCAGGCGTTGTAGCAACACTTGGTGCACTTGGTTGTGCTCTAGCTAACAATCTTGGAGCCTTCATCGGAGCAAGAGTGAGTCAGTTGCACCTCACAATTAAAGGTTAGCCTAACAAGTTGTCAGGCAGTGAATGGTCTTGGCTGTTCAGCATCTATGACACTAGGAGGACAGGTTGTAAAAGACTTATTTTTTGTTCATGGTAAATGATATCACTAAGCTGCCTTCATCTCTAGAAGCTGACTATTTCAAGAACGTGGACAAAAAATGGGCATTTGGACCCTATTTATTTCGGTATCTCCATATATTGCAACAATTCTGGGACGGTTTTGTTACAACATATGCATCATGGCGCGTAAGGAAATTCTGTTTCTTTGACGTCATATAACAGAAATGGGTTCCGTTTAGAATTGGTTTCTTCTCATGTGCTCCTCTTGCCCCCCCGCTTATACTGAAGAGGAATTTCTATGCTTTTCTACCTCTGTACTATTCTCGATCAGGAATTTGCTGACCTTCCGGTGTTCTAGTGGATGCAGTGGTTGTGTTTCTTTATGTGGTGTGCGTTGCTTCCCCCTTGTGCCCTCTTGCTGCCAGAAACTTTATATCATCGTCGACATGGGCTGCTCGAAATTCCTCCCCGTGAGAGATGGGTTGAACGCCTGAAATGGAAAAGGTTTGACACTAAGCTCAATGCTGAGATTTTTTTTGGACCATTCCGCCTACTGAAATATCCATCTGTTGTGCTAATGGGAATCTATTACGGCAACGTCTATGGATTCTGCGTATTCGGCGCTCTAGCCATTCTGCCTTTTGTGAGTTGTCTAGCTGTGGTAGAACTTTCATTGGTCATTTCTAAGAAGACTTAGGCTTTTCCAGCAAACTATGGCTTTAATGCTGTTGGACAAGGTCTTGTGACTGTTGCTCTCCTCGTAGGCACTGTCCTCGGAGAACCGATGGCGGGTCCATTTTCCGATTGGGTCGTGCGTTGGTTCGCTCGACGCAATGGGGGTATACGACATCCCGAGCAGCGCCTCCACGCTCTTTGGCTTGGAGCAGCCATAATCCCGGTAAATAGACGCGTTTATTGTTGAGGTTTATCTCACTGACTTTTCTCCTTCCAGGCTGGACTGATCATGTTCGGAACTACGTTGCAGTACAAGGTACATTGGATTGCACCATGTGTTGCAATTGGTCTGTACTCATTCGCGTTACAATCCGTAACCACTGTAACGTGAGTACCGCTTTCCAAAAGAATCTAGAAACCACTAATATTTCTGTCAGATTCACGTATCCTGTTGACTGTTATGAGAATCGAGCGGGCGAAGTAGGCGTAATTCTGAATATGGGGCGGCAGATATTCTCTTTCTATGTTTCATTTTATCTTCACAAATATACGGAGAGAGTTGGTTATGCTTGGGCTTATGGCATATATGCGATATTGAGTTGTGTGTTATTCCTTCCTATCATAGCTCTTATGCGTTGGGGCGGGCACTGGCGAAAGCAATTGGGATCGCCAGGGACAGATCTGCCAAATCCAAACGTGAGCTTGTCTGCAGTCACACAAAGTGAGACTGATACTAAGGCGGAGACATAATGGCCTATAAAAATCCTCTGGGGAGGTAGATATGATCACTAAATATATTAAATAGTATTTAACCTCCCTGAAAATTCCTCATCAAATAGATTCCACGGATATGACGTAGTCTCTAGAGCGGCGCTGATATCAAAGTTCGGCGAAGCTTGGGAATCCTGACCGTTATGCTGGACACTCGCTATTGGGAATATTCGCGAGGGTCCATGTTGTAAACTTTGAGAGCCAACCGTCAGAGAGTTCCCTTCAGGAAGGCTACTGAGAATCTGTTCTCGGTACTTCTCGAGCAAACGCAAGTAGTTAGCTGCTAATGATTTGCCACGATCTCGCATTCCTTTCACTACGTCAATAGCGACCTGAATCGCATGAATGATGCTCATTTCAGGCGGATTAGAAGAGCTTTGAGAGATTAAAAGTGTTGCTGTCGAGAAAAGATCTTTGGATAATAAAATTAGTAAAGCTCCGTACTAATAAGAACGTAGTGACACGTACAATTCAAGTCGTACCACCAGGCACTAGTCAGTCCTTGGGACAAGGAAGCAATGTGTTCGATGAGATTCGTTGCTATACAAATACAAATCTCTACTCTAAGAGCGTTAATATGGGCGGCTATGGTGGATTTTAAGGACGTGAATGGCGTCAATGGCGTTATTTTAAGATAACTACTTGCAACAGAAGGCCGATGAAGGAGTAATCGTAAGTGTAGAAAACTAGAATTCTGTTAATATTATATTGATGTTCTAGTCACACTTGTGCAACCTTACCGGGAAGTCAGAACATCTTTCTGTCTTGATAATTTGCTATCTGTTGATCGTTCTCCACTAGGTTGCAGGTGTGAAGGAAGAGATGATATCCAGTCACACATATTCTGATCAATCTCTAAGGTTCGAGACTGATCATCAGGCTGGTCATATGCTTCTGAGACATCCCGCATGAATCGACAAAGCTGAATTGTTGCTACAAAAAATGATAGATACGATTTTTCCGAAGGAGTTCCTGCTCCTGGCGCAGAGGGCTGAGCCGTGTCCGAGATAAAGTCATCGTCTATACATGCTGGAAGATCGATGGAGAGTGAGTCCTTTGATAATATTGGAGGGCGACCAAGTTGAATGCAAGAGACGCTATCAAGTACATAACATGCCCACCAGGCCCTCTTATGTACTTCACAGTCCAATTGTGTCCTCGCAGAATTGATAGTATTGTTCCTGTGCAGACCTAGGCCTTGTGCAATACGAATAGCCATCCCTATAACATTCCAAGATTGAGTCATCCCATCTGTGCTTTGAAGATATAAACCGAGAAGTGTCAGGGCCTGAAGAGATGCCAGTGATTGCGAATCTAGGACCTTTGGTTCAGTCAGGGACTTTGCTCTTTGGTAGAACATTTGTCCCATATGTGATGGCATCTCAATAGAAAAATTGCAGCTAAGTGCAAAAACCATGTTGACCGTGCCAGCCCAGATATTATCTGCAGGTTTTGTGGCAGTCCAAAATGCATCATACTGCCTCCTGAATGTCGGTTCGTGGATGAATGGATACTGAGGGTGACAGAACTCCATGTAGCAGTCCACAAGTTTGTCAGCTAGATATCTTTGCGGCCACGTATTGATCTGTATATCGAAGTGGCTATAATCGGTAAAGTCTGGTCGATCTTCAGATTCAGATGGGTGTTGCCCTTTGTCCAGCTCCGTCTGTACAAAGGCTACGGTCGAAGTTTCACCAAGATAGCCTTGCCTCGAGTGGTCCATCCTTGATGGACTAGCGTCCACGGCCACCACACTTGTTTGGCCATCATCAGCGCCTTCTATTGGTGGGTAATTGGTGGTTATAGGCTGCGGGGTTGAATCGTGAAGTGGGCGACCAGGGTCGGATTGATATTGGAATGGCGAGTGAACATGTTGATATTGGGCATGCGGTAGCGAAGCCTGCGATGATGGGTGTTGTTGCGAGGGACTTCGTGGCGACCGGATCCCAAGTTGCGCAACCTCAATTGAATCACGTTGCGGAATGGGATCCAACTGGCTCTGAACTGGCTCTGAGGCTTCGGGGATTCTTTCCCTACCATGTGTGATTGCTGTTCTGGCTCGCTCAAGCTCTTCTTCGAGATGATTCATGCGCGTCAGCATGTTATGGACATACCTGATGTGAAAATTAATTGAGCGCCCAAATGGGAGTTGTCTAAATCAAGCTTACAGCTGAGTTACACCCGCATTTTTGCTGGCAGCTTCAAAGGAGCATTCCAGGTCTTGCTGTGTACAGTAAGAACAACGAGTCGCATCGCTGCTTACGAGCACGGCAAGAAACACAGGCCAAATGTGCTCGTTTTCTTTTACCCAGTTTTGGTGGCTCTGGAGGTCTTGTAGTCATCGCAGCTTCAGAAATTGCATAAGATCACGCTTTGCTCTGCAAAATTGAGCTGAACTTGTTCGTTGAGGCAAATGTAACTGTTTCTGGCTTTCTGCCCGGAATCTCGGAAATGCGGATTAGGGGTACGCACCTCGGTCCGTCCCAAGATGATGGTAGCGTGGGGAAGAGCAGGGTTCCAAATTGGCCTTTCCTTTGAAGATATGCTACCGACTATATCTCTCTTCAACTTAGAGCTTTTAAATTGTCCGTATTGCTTATAGAGAAACGAAACAGCTATATGCGCTTCTGCTTCTCAGTCGAAAAGGCTGGTGAAACGCCTCCCCCGATGACGTACTAAAGAGTACGTTCCATCTTGTTGAAAGGCGCACACACACTTCAATGATTTACTTGTATGTACAGTATACTCATCAGTACAATTCTTGTTACGGTGGTTACTTTCCATTGGATGAAGGAGTTTCTTGGTGAAAGTATACCTATTCTTTACTACCTTGCCTAGTTTGCAATCCTAAATACGTAACATAAACAGGAGTTCTCTGCGGTACCACATATTTACGCATATCTATTTATAATTTTGTGCAGGGGTACTAGAAGAGAGAAATGTCTACTTGTCGCCTAAAGTGTGAGACTACCTGTTCCTGATATCCATTTCAGAGACCTGATTCTGTTAAATGAGTGGCCATATCCTCGCCCCGAATCTCTCTCAAGGTTCGACCATGCCCAAGGTAACGAAATCTGTTCTTGGAACAATACCGCAGCTTAAAATCCTCGAATCGTGGACGCTCCAATGCCTCATTGAAATGCC
The DNA here is from genome assembly GCA_002812745.2 of Scytalidium lignicola. Taxonomy (NCBI): domain Eukaryota; kingdom Fungi; phylum Ascomycota; class Leotiomycetes; genus Scytalidium; species Scytalidium lignicola. Next base: position 48,806 of record NCSJ02000129.1, read on the forward strand.
ACGTGGAGCCGACCCAGGGACCAATCACGGGCCCATTCACAGTGCCATTCTTGTACCTGAAGAGAGTAATAATTGTTAGCTTGATGTCAACTTTGTGTATTTGGTAGGATGAGACCTCACCAACTCCGACAACCGCCGCTCCACACCATCTCTTCCATAACTACATCTCGATGCTCCAAGAAATCTACAACAGCTTCCTCAGTCACTTCCATTGAGGCAATGTCTTCTGTCTGCATTTTCTTCACGCAGGCAAACACATATTCGATTTCAGTTTCGAGTCCTGATATTAACGATCCATTGGCAATGGGGGAGTTCGGACCACCCGTGACTTACAAACCTCTTAGCAATGGCTCTCCTACTTCGAGTTTTCCAGTGGACCAACTTACTGAAATAATTTGGGAATCCGGGAGCAGCGACAGAAAGATAATGCCTAGGCCCATTTTTCCAAGATTCAGATAGATCGAGACCGTTGCTACCAATGACAGGGAATGCTGGCCGAAAAGAGCAATCAAACCCTGTTGCGCATACGATTGCATCTACCGCATACTCGATCCCATCAGCTGTGCGTATGCCATGGGATGTGACCGATTCGATCTCGTTGCACACAGTCGTGGTATTAGGTGTCAGCAAGGCCTCTAGGTACCCGTGGCCTGGCGTGAATCTGTCGACTGTTACTCGTTGTGTCGCAACACTATGATACAGTAAGAGGAACTCACCTCCGGCAGCCTACCTCGAACTTCGGAATTATTTTATCGCACAGTTCTTTATCACCTTTTAGCCTCTTAGTCATCATGTTTGTGAATGCAACAAAGGCTTGTTTTTGCTTGTTAGAGTCTTTAAAGAACAGGTCATAATTCGAACTTCCAGTATTCTGAACCATTTTACGATACTCCAGGAAATATTTCTTGTCGGTTTTGAAACGCTCGATTTCCTCGGGCAAGAATTTCGTCTCGCGTCCTTGGGCGGCGATAGTTTCACTGAACTCAGGCGTGATCCACGTCGGTGATCGTATGAAGGTAATCATTTGTTTAACGACTGTACCAATATTAGATTTGCTCACTATCGCTCGGAATGATACTATACCAAGCTGGAGATTTGGCACGATCTGAATAGCTGAAGAACCTGCACCAATCACAGCGACTATCTTTCCCTTGAAATCATACGCATTATCTAAGGTCCTCATTTTACTTTTGACAATACAAGTGTAGGAGCTTCCCTTCGAAGCTGTGTAGCCCATTAATATCAGGCCACCTCCATTTGCTGAGTCCAAAGTTAGTTATATTCGTAGCGAGACAGGAGGAAAGTTCTACTTGAGGACACCAGTCGCACTCAGTAAGACGTGGCAAAAATCATCGAAGATCTCTCCGGTTGTCAAATCTTCAACTTTAATGTCCCAACGAGAATTATTCTCCGACCACCTTGCCTCCACAACTCGGTGTGAAAGCTTGATATATTGCATACAATTCCATTTAACTGCGCAACCCTTGAAATATGCATGTATCTCTGGAGCTTCGGCATAGCTGGTTAGGAGTTAGTTTAAAGCTCCCCACAAGAGCTTGATAGAACCCACAATCTTGACCATTCCGGATTTCCTTCCCACGAGTACGTGTAGCCATGGGCAGGGATATCACATGCGCAACCGGGATACCGGTTTTCCAACCAGGTTCCTCCCACATCATTGTTTTTCTCGTAGATGATGAAGTCGAGGTTCGTTGCTTGACGCTGATATTTGTATGCAGCTGCAATACCAGCAATGCCGGCTCCAATGCATACCATACGTAGTTTCCTGTACTGATGTATTGGCTCGTGACTCAAGGTATAATGTTTGCCATTGAAGGCATCATTGCGAGACCCATTGACGGGGCCTCCCGAGGCCGAGTCATCAATTAAATGCGGTGCCATGATTTTAGTACTGGGATGCTAAGACTCTAGCTGTGCTCGATGGACTTTTTCCGGACCTCGACCACAGAAGATATCCTAATTGTATATGGGTAGATTTAAGTCCACATGTTGAGTATTGTGGTACGTAACTACGCTGCCAGTCTGGATGATATGGCTGTGTGACTTCGGAAATAGCAGAGGAAGTGTACCGGCATCGATCCCGTCATGCCACGGCCGCATTGATTCCGCCAGTGTAAAGTCGGCCGCAAAGAGTATTGAGCTTCATCCTGAGCTTGGGCCGTAACAATTCGGGACATTATTGACTTGAAATATTGGATTGGATTACTTCCAGGGCGCAGAAACATGGAGACACGGTTAAGTCTTGGTGTGGTGATGTTGGGATGTCGTACAGTACTAGACAGAAAACATGCATATGAATGAAGTCAATTATCTAAACTAGAAGAGAACTAAGTTAGGAAAGATTTTTCATGGCTACGCTGTACGATAATCATACAACAACTACACAACTATAGGAGATCTACAGTTGCCAGACCTCCACCTAACCAATCATTCCACTGCGATATATCAAACCGTGACACTGACCGGTGAAAGGTTTGATTCCGTTTAAGGGTAATAAGCAATCAACATCAAGTTCGTTGATAATGCATGATGCACGGGTTCCAAGCTCCTCTGAGCTTTGAAATAAAATATTTCTTACACAGCTTTTTGCCACACCTATGATCCAAGACTTGAGAAATCCGATGTGCATTTGCATAATTCTAATTAAACTCTCAGGAAATCAACAATCGGCCCCCATCTGCCACTCTACGTGCAGGATCATGGAGCTAAGCGCGTTTCCCCGCACCCCGCTCGTCATTGCCGTAGCCCGGCAGCTTATGTGCTTGGTCTGGGGTTTCCGTGTAAATTCGTCGTCCTGGCAATCTCAATCTCCTTCTCCTTCTCTCCTACAGTAGAAAACTCTTACAACACACTTATTCCAAAATTAGACATGATGCAGTCGCCTCCAACGTCGGATATAACGAGCCAGAAAGTCGCCACGAGGGCCAATCGAGCCAGTGTAAAAAGTAGAGCTCGATATACCTTGCGTGCCTGGTGAGCATGAAACACCCGGACTGTGCCAAAGACAAAATTGTAGATCTGACTGATATTTGTGCATGCAGTGCCGAGTGTCGGCGCCGAAAAGTAAAGGTGCAATCGGATGAATCTAATATTTCCACGACTTCATCGCTGACGGTTATCTGCATCTTAGTGCAGCGGCGAGGAGCCCTGCACGAACTGTGTGGTTGCGGAAAGCTCTTGCGAATATCGTACAGGACCACTACGAGGGAGAGCACGCCGCCGGAGTCATGGAAACAACCACGAGAGGTGATGACGATCTTCAGTCCAGTCTGATGGTTTGAATGGCAGCAAGATTGGATTCGTGAGGCTAATCTTCCGTTTGTTTGGACAGGCAACAACCTCCCAGCCCAGGCACGCTATATTCTGCGATCTCTACTGATCACGGATTGTCAGAGCGTCTGCTTCGCCTAGAGAATGAGGTTCGAAATCTGAGAAATCTACGACAATCGGATTCAGTCAACAGTGATTCTTTGATCCCGTAAGTATCTTGCATCCAAAAACTTGAACTTTGCAGTAATGCCATGACAGGACCGCATCTCACGACTCGTATGATCCCGCACTTGGTCACTGTCCGACTTCGGAAGCCGAATTCACTCCTGAAGCTGAAGAAGGCATCCACGAGATCCAGTGTGGCTACAGCGGTTATGTGTCAATCGCTATTCAGATAGAACTGCTTAAGAACGTCGCTTCCCAAAACAGTGTTCCTGGATCCAGAGCGACGGAATCCACTGAGGACTGGGCAAGACAGAATGAAAGGAGACAAAAGGCTCAATTATCCAAAACTGCCAATCGAATCAAATGTTATTTGCCTTCAAATCAGCGTCTGGACTACCTTGTACAATTATTCTTCAGAGAATTCGGCGTGTTCTATCCATGTATCGAGCTGGAAGACTTCTGCGATCGGTTATCCGACCAAATTCAGGATCGCTCTCAAGATCAGACAGTACTTTATCTATCTATGGACCAACCAGAGTGTATTTCATTCTGGGCCCTCACCAGCATGGTTTTGGCCGTTGCCGAGTTTCTTGATACTGGTGCCACAACAGGATTGCAGCAGCAACAAAGTCTCGGCAAAAACTCCTGCGCTGACAAGGGATGGTATCGTGAGAGCAAGAGACTATGTAGGCTGTGTCCGCGCCGGAAGACTACCAATCTGAACATCCTTCGCCTCCACATACTCGAGGCTATATTTACACTAATGCTGGAGGACTTCAGAGAATCGTCACATGCGATATCTGCTGCTGTTGATTTGGCCTTCCTCCTCGATCTTCATAACGAGAGTGCTTGGGCTCCATGCTCCTCGAAAGAGAGAAGGTCGCGCCGTGTGCTGTGGTGGACACTCTATCTTTTTGATCGACGAATATCCCATAAGCTTGGCAGAACGTACTTGATACCAGACAGTGAAGTCTTGGTTAATGACTTTTGTTCCGATTTCGACGACGAGGCCCACCCCTCCACATTCAATCAGCCAGCCTCGATAGAAGACCAGAATGAGCTAGTTTCTGCCACCTCGATTCCTGCTTCCTCGTCATACCTGTATGACCAGGATTGGTATTATTACTTGCAATTTCACGTCGAATGGAGCCGTCTTTTCTCAAAGGCGTGGGATGCGCTTTTTGGTTTGCGCGCTCCAAAGGCAGGCGACGCAGAAGAGATTGAGTCCATAGAAGCATTATTGCTAAAACTCAAAAGAAATTTACCTTCGGATCTGGAATGGGAGAATTTCTCCCTCTGCGACTGCCTCCAAGCTGGTGTTCCAGATAGAAAAGTGCGTTTGAGGCTGCATATTTTCACGGTACGCAATTCAATTATTATCTAAAATACAAGTCTAAAAAATTTCCCTTATATTCTGAGGAGCCAGCAGTGTATTATTATTGAGACTCCAGGCCCTTTATATGTAGACTAATTAGGAAAATAGAGGATCAACCTCCTTCGGTTACTAATACGCCATAATATGATACGTCGAGACTCGCAGAAAGGTCACGAATGCACACCGAATCGAAAGGACTACTTATATACTGTCCAGCTCTGCCAGAGCATGGCCACTAGAACCATAGAAGCTATAACTACTTACATGGGCAACAGGCGAGATGCACGTTCATTTGGCACGTACGCCACAATGTCTATTATCGAATGCACATATCATCTCCTATCACTACCAACAACCGATTTAAATGCCTCCTCTCTCTCCTCAACATCAGACACCATAGAAAAAGCAGAAGAGTGCCTGAAAGATATGACCCACTCCAGGTTAAGAATAGCTAATAACGCTTTAAGACTCCTGGAAGGAGTTATTGATGCTGGTAAAAACGCACCATGGCGTATCTTTGTTACCCTTTCCCCACCGGCGAGTGGTGCCAGTACGTATCTTGCAGAGGGAGACCTAATAATTCATGGCGGTGATAGGAATACTGAAGAGAGCTGTGACTCGTCTGTCAGCAACAGTTATGAAACCGATGGCCATTTGACCATGGCGAACGATGTCTCGGACTTTTCAATGGTTGACATGTCTTTTTCTGATCTGCCCACCACCACATTCATAGACCCTGATTTCACCATCTTGAACTGGGAGTCACATTTGTACGCTTAGGAAATGCTTGTCGAACGAGTCGAATTTGTACACTTAAGAAGTGGTTATCGAATATGGGGCGCAGAGAGATCGATTGCAAATGTGAACAATGTGAACAGTATTTTATTCTATATTTCCACGTGTGATCGATTTCCTACCCTACCGGCGATCTATTTATTCCGTTCAATAGCCCCCAAACCCTCTCAGCAGCATTCACAAACTTGTATTATATCCCTCCCCGTACATCGAAGCATCAGAGATTTGCTTTTTTCGGTTGCAACCTGACGTTTAATTTGTTGTGATCTATGACATTATATATAACCTTCTCATCTGACGAGGTGATCTCTCCTCGAACTAAGACGGCGGTATTGCCAATGGATACGACCTTGCAACGGACATGGACTGTGGTGTCTGAGAAGTCGCTCATGGCATTAGTCTGGGTACCTATTGAGAAAGGAATAGTGTACTTACTGGCTGGAGCAGCTCTGAGGCACGAGACCGAGAAAGCCCGTGAGACCCCTCCCACCCACCTAGAAGATCATTTAGCTTCTCTAATTTTTGTTATTTACACCCACCAAAATGAGAGGAATGACTCACTCCCAATATCCAGGTGCAGAGTGCGGGGAGATGGAGAGTGAAGTACATTGATCCGTAAAATATGTTAGTATATCTCGGACCCTAGGCGAAGATATCTGCTCACCAAGGATGAGTGCTGCGGCAGCTCCATGAAGGGAGCCTGTAAAACGTTTCAGTCAGCTTTGTCAGATATATGAATTTGGATTACGGCGAACCTCCGACGTGGTGGTACTCTGGACCAAGAAAGAGACTGAAGACTACGGTACCATCTGGCTCCACTGTGACGAGCTTAAGATTGTCCATGAGCGATTTCTCGAAACCCTGATCATCAAATAAGCATAGTCCACGGAATATGGACCATATGATCAACATAATGTATTCTGTGGACATCGACACGAGAAACGAGGTAGAGGAGGAAGTCACCTGGAAATTTCGTTCCTTCATACGACGATGATATCTAGATTTCAACGTCAATTCAAGACCTATAGCTGGCATGCAGCTTCTCAGGGAACTGCCTTCTCACTCCTCCGTTAACCCAAGAACTGCATCGAATGCATCCTTTCCTGTTTTTGCAGGTCGCCCCATCTTGAAAGCGTTACGGTGAAACTGACTTGATCTTTTATCCAGGGAGTGCTGCTGGAGCTATCTGATTTTATGGCTTCGAACTTGTGGGCAGCCACGTGTGGACTTTGAAAATGTGTTGGTGTTAGAAGGTTTTATATTTCAGTAATAAATCAGGTTTGAGTTCCGATCCCGTGAACACGATGCCACCCGGGTCAAAATCCCGAATCTGATTTTGGAGCCGACTAGCCAAATAAATGATGAGTCAAATAGTTGTCAAATAATTGAAAATTAATACTGGATAGCCGTTACCGGAATTATGATCAGTTTTATTCCGGGAGTCTAGTTACGGCCACGGCCCAGGGGTTTTCGGAATCAAGCTGTGCGAGCTACAGCAATAGGGCAATACACGTTCTGGAGTAGCTTCAAACTTTCCTTTGATATTTAGTTTGAATTATTTGATAAAACCATCAATCAATTTTATTCGACCGATTTAACATTCATCCTTCACGAACAAACTAGCTGGAAAACATGGCACCGAAGCGTGAGTTCATTTGCTCTGGCTTATTAAATTATTAAGTGAATTTAGCTGACACTCCGTCTCAGAAAAGCTACGAACTCCGATTACTGATCTTCTGCAGATCACCCATCCTATCATGCTTGCCGGTATGGGCGTTGCAGCTGGACCTAAGCTTGCTGCTGCGGTGACTAATGCAGGAGGTATTGGGGTTATTGGAGGCCATGGATACACCCCGGATGGTCTACGGCAACAGATCGCAGAATTAAAGTCACAGTTAACGGATAAGAATGCACCGTTCGGTGTTGATCTACTTATTCCTCAGGTGGGCGGTAGCGCTCGAAAAACGAAGTATGTCCCATCCGCACCCTTTTGCTTTCTGTCAGTCCACTTGGATTAGACCTTCATTAATTAACCTATAATCTTAGCTATGATTACACAAAGGGTAAGCTAGGAGAGCTCACGGATGTAATTATTGAAAGCGGTGTTCGACTATTCGTCTCTGCTGTCGGCATACCTCCAAAGGCCATTGTGGATCGTTTGCACGATCACGGTATCATTTACATGAACATGATCGGGCATCCTAAACACGTCCAGAAATGTATCGATAATGGCGTTGATATCCTCTGTGCACAAGGTGGTGAGGGTGGAGGCCATACCGGTGAAGTGCCACTGTCGATCCTCATTCCTGCCGTGGCACATCTGGTCAAGGGCCAGAAAAGTAAGTTGACAAGACTTGATGTTCAGGTCGTTGCTGCTGGTGGTATTTTCAATGGTCAAAGTGTAGCTGCAGCGTTGATGTTGGGAGCTTCTGCTGTGTGGGTCGGCACTCGATTTATTGTCGCACAAGAAGCCGGTGCCTCGAAAGCTCACCAGGATGCGGTCTTGAGTGCCACAGTTGATGATACTGTCCGGACTATTATTTTCTCAGTAAGCTCTTAGTTCAAGTGGATGGTGTCAGTACTGATGAGATAGGGACGACCGATGAGAGTTCGCAAAACTCCCTATATAATGGACTGGGAAGAAAACCGCAGAGATGAAATCAAGGCGCTGACGCAAAAAGGTATACGGCCTGTGGAGCATGATGCCGAGACGCATGACGACAGTGAAGAAATAATGGACAATCTTCACCCTTTCCTAATGGGCGTCGTCGCTGGAATGATTAATGAAAAGAAAAGCGCCAAGGAAATTGTAGACGAGATGGTTGATGGTGCTGTTGAAAGGCTTATTGAGGCAAATGTGTATTTAACAGCTAAGCTCTAGAATTAGATCATTGCATGTAGGCTAATTTATTCCGTGTCAAGTGAACAACGCCTCGAATTTATATATTTTTTATACCAAAGAAGGTGAATCCCGTACTTTGCAATTTCCTTAATCTAGTCCTCGGTCAAGAGAGCATTCCCTACTAGTCATACTCGACCAGCGTCAATGTCGATTACCTTGTCATCGGAAGAAGAGTCAGAGACAAATAACCAAAATACAGTTCAAAAGGGGAAGCTCACCGCAGCTGTGATAAAACTACTTTTATCGCTCAACAAATACAAGATCGTGTCTGCAATCTCCACTGGTTGGGCTAGCCGCCCCAGTGCGTTCGCTTTGGTCCAAGCCTTTTGTGTTTCTTGGGGGAGGCTGTTGACCATTGGTGTGTCCGTCACTCCCCTTCAATACCCTGCTGTCAACACGCTGAGCAGGCAAGGTGCAGGGACATATCACTCACGGTGCTATGGCATTGATTCTAACTCCATAACCACCCATCTCTTGGGCAACTGACTTCGTGAGTGCAGAAACGGCGGCCTTGCTTGCACTGTACGCTGCGTTCCAAGGTGACCCAATGCGAGCCGAAATACTTGATGCATTGACAATAGAACACCCAGCCGGGTTATAGTATCGGAGTTCAGCCCTTAGACAATTCTTGACACCACCTAGATTTATATCTAGGACTCGATTCCATTCTTCATCTGATGTTTCAATTAGAGAGCCTGACATGCCTTCGGCACGTCGGCCAGGTCCTATTACACCAGCTAGATTGGCAGCGCCTGTTTTTGGATCCCATATAAGCTTTTCACGGCCAAAAAAGCTGCATAAATATTGTTTACTCACCATCCAAGGGACCATATATATCCGTGAAAGACTTGATAACACCCTCGACCTCAGTTGATGAGCGTACATCACACTTCAACGCAGTTGCGACCCCCCCACTTTGTAGTATTTCGGACTCCACATCAACAGGGGAGTTTATGTCAAACAAACCAACTTTGGCGCCTTCCTGCGCAAGAAGCAATGCTGTAGCCTTGCCGATACCGCTGCTGGCTCCAGTAACGATGTAGACTTTGTGAGAGAAGGACATGCTGATTCCAAATAGTATATCTTCATGAACTGTTAAGTAGCTTTATCATTTCGTAGGTAAATGGACAGCTATTTTATTGCTAATTAAGCTGCTTTCCAACTGTGTGTCAAAGGATAGTCGGCATCAAATCCGATTCCGAGAACGTGAAATCTCCCAGCCACAACTTAACGGCCGTTGACCAGTTCCATTTCCGAACACACCCTTTTTTTNATCCCACTCTCCAAAACAACTACAACATGGAACAGTCGGCCTTCGGTATAGTTATCATATCATATCCACTTTCCACCAGTAACCTCAATTGTTTGGCCAGTGACATAGCTCATGAATGGACTTACAACGGCCAACACAGCCGATGCTGCCTCCGTTGCACTCGCAGCTCTTTGCAGCGGAATATCTGCGTAACGAGTACCACTCGCAGACTTTGCGTTAGCACCGGGTATTCCAAGCGCAACCTTTGTGCCATCAGCCATGATTATTGATTGATTATCTTCTTTTCCTCTGGTCAATCTCGTATTAACCGCTCCAAATGATACGCTTAGATGCAAGTCAAGTCAGCAGGCTTCTGGAATAAAATATGAAAGCAAATGGAAGTGTTGCCTACGTGTTGGCTCTGACACCGAATTGCGGTCCCCATTCCTGAAGTTTTGTCTTAGCTAAGATATGTAGAACAGACTCATTGGAAAGTGATTCTCACCTTGCAGATCGTTTTGGTCAGCCCGACCAAACCTGACTTTGCCATCGCATAATTTGCCTGCCCTCTGTTCTCGGGCGTATTAGTGCTCACCCTAGGTATATATAACCAGATGCGTTTGCACTCACGCACTACCATGCAATCCGCTTGCGCTACTTATGTTCACGATGCAGCGTGGCTCGCCATCTTTCACTCTAAAGTAAGGAGCCGCAGCCCGAATTATTCTAAATGGCGCAGTACAATGCAGAGCAAGCATGGTGTCCCATTGCTTATCTGTAGTCTGTGAAGCATATTAACAAATATCCAATGCACTGAAGATAGCAACCATCACCTTGTGCAGTACTGCGTCCCACGTAAAGCCCGCATTGTTAACCAAGATATGGATTTTGCCATTCCCGAATTTGGCGGCTTTTTTCACAAGATTCTCGACATTAGTTGAATCAGTGATGTCTCCCGGAATAGCGAGTGCCTTTCCACTGGCCAAACCATTTAACTGGCCAGCCACTTCGTTGGCTTTTGCTTTATGATAATGAGTCTCTATTGGGATATAATGGGCAATGCTTACCAGAGTCAATATCAGAAATAACTACTCGAGCTCCCTCGTTAACAAACAGTCGAGCTATCTCCGCTCCTATACCTTGCCCAGCTCCAGTGACAATGGCTGTCTGGCCGATAAGCAAAGGTCGAGAAGGGCTGAGGTGTCCAACAACCTGTGCAACACGGGAATCTGCCATTATGTGAAAATATATGACGCGATTCAATAAGATTGATAATGGATCTTGATCAACATAGGAACGTAGGGACAATCTTAAGGAAAATATTAATTAATATTACATGCAAGGCCGAAGGAATGTATTTCCGGCAACGGAATTTCGGACTTCAGAAGCCAGTGGGGACTACCGTATGAGATTATGGATATGGAGATCTAGATCTTTCAAAGGCAGCAAGGCATCGAACAAAAGATTCAATCTTATTTGTAATGGATTCGGGGTTGTTTATATTAGTGTAACATTGTAGTTAGAAATTATATTTTGCTTGANTTTTCGTCGCGCCGAAAAACTGCTGGAAGTGTCGCTGAGGAAGTCCATCTACAAATCGTCCCCAGCCTACGAAGGCTTCCTCGAGACCATGTTCATCCAGAATCCTCATATATGGTCTTCTAATCAGAGCCTTGATCCGTAGCATACTATCTTTATCCAATGAGCCACCAAAATCATTCCGAACCTTTTCTAAAGCCAACTCCTTGAAACTCACCCCAGCCTTGGCAGGCAGTATATCATTCACAAAGCCGCACTGAAGAAGCTCTAGGCTTGAAATTTGTTTCCCCCGGATCAAAGCATCGTTCGCTTTAGCAATACCCATGCGTTGTGCTAAAGCATAAGAGGCCGCACCTTCTGATACGAGTCCGAGTTTTGCGAAGGGGGTCGAAAGGTACGCATTTTCGGCTGCGTATATAAAATCGGAAAAAGCAATGAGGGCAGCAGGGTATCCAATAACAGGTCCATTCAGTGCAGTAACCAATATCTTAGGGTGTGTATAAAACGCTCGAGCATTGCGGATGTTGTGAGATGTCACTGAGGGGGATACTACATGAGTCTGATGCGGTTAAACTGACAGGATGGATCTGCCTACAATGTTCTAACCAGTACTTTCGCATTTCCTCTTTATTTCCTGCTGGTGTTCTAATTGAAGAGAGATCGGCACCTCTATCTTTCATTCTTAGTATTTGTTCTTTCAATGTGCGACACCAGTCCCAGATGCTTACGATGAGAAGAACCTTCCATTCCCAGTAATAAAGGTGAGGAAAATGTCGTCTCTTGCCGCAACATCTTCCAGTATGCTCCCCAGCTGCCAAATATGGCTACTCGTGAGAGCATTAAGCCGGTTATCATTATTCAAGGTTATGATAGCGATGCCATCCTTAATATCCAACAAAATAGGATCTGACATATTGGAACTTCCCCGTAGTCTGTACTTTACAGACGTAGAACCTAGATTTCAATATCAAGATTCCCATATAATTATGACCTTTTAAACCCTATTCGGAACTACGTCGGATGCTAATTAGAGCAAGCATTTCCGAAAGTCCGACAAACCTATCTACAAAGACTGGAGATACTCGTATACATGATCCTGTAGTTAAGATTACGGATATAGGGTGTTTATATACTTGCTCCATATTTGTTAGTAGGAATTGCTTCCCAACACCGTTCTAGCAAAATTTATCTAGAATGGCTACCAACCCAGGAGTCGGATTCCAGTTCCCAGCAAAGAAAGTAGCGTGGCTTAAAAGAGATGTACTACTGTTTGCTAATTCCATCGGCGTGAAGTCGGATGATTTACACCTGCTTTATGTGAGTACTGATGAGTGTTTTCAATCGTGTGGACCGAGATTAAATATCAATATAGGAATTGCATCCGAAATTCCAGGTGTTTCCATCGTATCCAACAGTTTTGTGTAAGTTAAAACTCTCTGGCACACACTCCATACTTACAAAAAGAAGCTCAAAAAGGAGAGAATCAAGAACTTGTTGATTTCTACGATGCGTTTCAGAAGAACACTTCAGGAGTATCAATACCCGGAGTTCCAGCACTTGATGTGAAACGAATGGTTGACGGCGGAAGGATCATGAAATTCTTCAAGCCACTTCCTCCCTCATCCACAAATCAGAATTTTGAATTACAGATGCATGTTACGGGCGTCTATGACAAAGGAAAATCAGGAACAGTGGTGCAAACAGAAACAGCTCTTGTCAATACTCAGACAAACGACGTATACACAAAGGTTATAGGAAACTCTTTCTATATCGGCCAGGGTGGATGGGGCGGACCAAAAGGTACCATTATTTTGAAAGCCAATAGGCCTATTCTGTCTATCATAGTAACCATAAATCCAGGTCCAAGTCCGATGAGATATAGCCTGCCGAATCGGACCCCAGATACTACCTACCATCTCTCAACAACTAGAGAAACAGCGTTACTATATAGGTAAGACCATAGGAAGATAATAGCGAAAGAATTACCACTCTAATGATATGATTCAGACTCAATGGTGATTCGAACCCCCTTCATGCAACACCGGAGCCCGGAAAGAAAATGGGGTTCAAGGGAGCTGTCATACATGGTTTATGGTCCTACAACGCTACTGCTTACGTAGTCTTGAGGTCTATGGGTGGAAGTGATGTTTCGAACCTCAAGCATTTCGAGGCTAAATTTGCGTCGCCCATATATCCAGGTGAAAATTGCATTATTGAAATGTGGCGGTTGGGAGAATATGACGGAGAAGGCTTTGAGGAGATCAGATTCATAGTGACGGTCGCTGGGGGAAAACCTGCCCTTACAGACGGCCGGGCACTGGTTAGACCTCAAGGAGGCTCTTCGAAGATTTAAATTTTGAATAAAGTTCTGCCATGCTCTACAAATGTTCTATCTGCTACATTTCGGGGCATATGTTACAGATTTGCTGGAAAATATTTTTCCACCTCTTTGGCTCGTGGCCATGCACTAGTATCGTGCCCAGCCCATTGTGCCACCATCTCGCAGATATTTTGAAAAGCTTCAGCATCTGGTGCGCTAATAACGAGTCGACGTAGTGCTTTGAAATGTGATAATGTCGGTGAACCACCTACGCTCATGACACTTGCGAGGACAATGAATTCATTCTCGATCGGAGATATCACAGACAAATCAGCCAAGAAAAGTCCATATACGACGTATCGAAGGGCCCACTCTAAGGGCATAGTGAGCACGAACCATCAGGGAGATCCAAAATGACATACCCATTTCTTTGTGTGCGCTGAATCTGTCGAAGATTGCTTGTTCATCCTCTTGGAAAGTCTTCGCGAACCAATCCTTGGAGCGCCGCATAACCAAATCCGGCTGTAATACGACATCTACCCGTTGGTGTTCCACAGCTGAATCACCATCTTTATCAGCAGCTTGGAGGGCATAAGATGCGGAAATAGCTCGTGGCATTCCTATCAGAGTCCACGACTTCAATATCATCTCGCGTAGCCGCTGTGAAACCTTGCGCTTATAGTCCACGCTGGAATCAGCAGTCACATATTGAAATAACTCCCCAACAGCATTACCTCTACTGATGGAAGCTAGCATAGTTGCCTAGTAGAAATTTTCAACCTTTGAGATGTAAATTTGCTTAGAGTTCTTAGCTTACTACAATGAGATACCAACTATCCTTCGGAAAGCTGGGCGGAACCACATTTTGGACAGCCCTGAACAACTTCTTTATTGACTCTGGATTGTAATCACCCATCGCAATACGGTTATGATAAAACCTGATAAAACAGTAGTCACCTCTTCTTATTGCTAGTATATGGTATGACAAGCGGGACACCTAAATCTCGACGAGCGTTGATAAAGATTGGGCGGCATTGCTTCAGTCAGCAATAAACCCCTCACCGGCATAGTTCCCGTAGTTAATTCGGAAAGATGACACGAAATAATTATATGGAATGATTTTAGACCAGACTCATACCAACCTCGGATCTGACGGAATCCTACTCCTTCGTCAATGCTTTATACCACTATTCCGATGGCTCCTCGGTCATGATCAACACCCCTAAAGCAGTATTAGCTCAGCCCCATTAAATCCCTACAAGGATTGTGCATCAGGGAATTGGAAATATTATTGATGCCGCCCCGAAACTATTTGCATCAGCGTTCAGTTTTTCAAGCAGTTGATGCCTTCTTTCAGTCCCCTAGTCTCGCATAAGTGTCTTGCTTCCAGAAAATCAATACATCATCTGCACGAGGATCCAATTAAATGGCTGCGATCCGCGGTTTTGAAGAAGAGGCTCGAAGGCTAACGGCAAGTGATGCTCAGTATCGTAGAATACCTGGAGTGGTTGTTGCAGCGGCAACAGCATCTGGTTTTTGCACCACCAAGCTCACCCAATTCGGCGGCTAATTCAGTACAGGCTCTTCATACGTCTTTAGTTCTGGTGTGCGATCGTTAAATGCAGATACCGGTGTATCCAAGCCAATCGATGAAAACACTGTCCTCTGGATGGCATCTGTTACCAAGTTGATGACGTCTGTGGCAGCCATGCAATGTGTTGAACGCGGCCTTGTCTCGTTGGACGAAGATATCACCACCATACTTCCGGAACTGAAGAATGCCCAGATCCTGACTGGATTTGACAGTCATGACAAGCCAATTCTGCGGCCTACCACCCGAAAAATCACTCTCAAGTGGGTTTATTGTGGCATTGTACATTCGAATATTACTGCTGATATCTTTGAAAATTTGTAGAAAACTGTTGTCTCATTCCGCGGGAATGGGATATGACATAAAAACCCAATTACTGAGGAAGTTTCAAGAAGGAATACCCAAAGCTTTCAAAGGAGACTTTGTAAATATTCTCTCACTCAAATCACTGATGTAAAACATTGACTAACTTGCAATATTAAGGAGGAGTCTTTCTCTAAACTTCCTCTTGTTTATGAGCCAGGCGAGGGATGGCAATACAGCGCCAGTCTCGACTGGGTCGGCAAAGTCGTAAGCATGGGGATTCAAAGCCATTTTGATCTGAAGCTAAAACTTGTCGAGGTTGAACGACTTAATGACGGTATATCGCTTGGGGAGTTCATGAAAGCGAACGTGTGGAGCCATTTGGGAATGGAGACGACCACATTCCACGTAGAATCCTTTCCCAAGCTTCGAAGATCGAATAGCCGATTTGTCTCTTCGAGATCCGACAGATCAAGTTATGAAGCCAGCTGCCACCATCTTTGCAAGGCCTGCTAAAGATGACTCAGGAGGTGCTGGTGTCTTTTCGACACCTTCAGACGTTCTCAAATTGCTTATTGCACTGCTAAATGGGAATATACAAATCCTGAACCATGCTACTATTGACGAAATATTTGCTCCACAGCTTCCAAATCCGGCATTTATTAACGATAACTTGAGCGATCCTCAATACAAGATGGGAATGACTACAGATCTCCCCGAAGGTATCGCTTTCAACTTCGGATTGGCTGGAATGCTCGTAAAGGACAAGCTAGATACTGGAAGACAAGAGGGCTCCATGCAATGGGGGGGACTTCCCAATATTTTATGGGTAATGCAATCTTCCTCAAAGTAACTTAATCGTATTTGATTCTGATACAGAGATGATTTATAGTGGATTGACCGGAAAGGAGGTTGCTGCGGACTGTACTGCTCCCAGGTTCTTCCCCCAACCGACCAGCCATCAATAGACCTGAGATGGAAGTTTGAGAGGGCTGTGTATGCAGATTTAGTTTAGAAGCGTGTACTCTAAACCCAAACCAGGAAGCCGAGGAGATCAGTCTTAGGAAGTTAACATAATGGGGGGATTAGGTGAAGGGTAAATGGAATCAATAACAGGCTAAGCTGAAGCATAACTTCCACGAATACGGAAGAGCTCGATAACAGTCGTGATTACTTTGGGGAAGTTCAATTTAGTTACTGTGTTATACACCCATACAAATAAGTAACATGTTTCACCAGTAATCTGGCCAAGTTATTATTTGGGTCACTTAATTTAAATACAAAAGTGCTCAAAAATGTACTCTAATAAACTTAACAATTATATGATACTTTGATCTAAAAATTAAAATGTGAGGATACATTCCCTTACAGTTGCTACTCCGTTACGCTGAATCCAGCTAGTAACTAGTCAATCAATCAATTCCTCCTACCTAAGCACATTGCGAATCAACGTATTTGAAAAATTTATAGAATAAAAACAACATAATTCTAATGTTAAAATATAATTTGTAATAAACTGCAACAATATTTGAACAATAATACGCAGAATGGTACAGTCACTTTTATCGTAGCATATTAGTCGTTTTCTAATGAAACTTGTTAGTAGTGTAGCAAGTTAGTCATGTTGACCCCAGCACCTGTGCTATAAGCATTCATATTTATTTATTCGTGAGACTTGAATAAGGTTATACTGCAAAGCTAAGGCAATCGATGGAGTGCAACATTAGATCATCCTCTCGGGTTCTCGGAATACAATAGTTTGTCCATGCCACCGGACCCAAACGATGACATTTCTCCTATCGGAATATCTGCTCCGAGGACCGAAATGCTAGAACTCGACCTGATATCTTCAACATTTTGTCGACGTTAAATGCTGGAATAAGGGATTCAATATTGAGTATAATTGGAATTAGCTTTCATGGAGATTCAAATCCTATCGTTGTAAAAAGCAGCCAGAAAATATTTTATGTACCTATCAGGAAAGCAGTCTTCCTACGATCAAGTCATGTTTGAACCAGAGAGAATCCTTCCAGTTTTAGCACAAGACGTTGTCTCCTTTGTGTTGGATAAGCCGAACTACGATGAAGATAAACCAGTCAGTGATGATATGAGCAAAATTGCCGATAATAAATGCTCACGAACTGACGCGATTGCATAATGTCTTCAGATATATATCGATTCGTCAGATTTATCCAGGTCATATTCTCTTCGCCAGGCTCGTATGACAATCCGACGCTTAGTGGCAGGATTTAGGGCAATTGGATTGAAACAAGGAGACTGTGTGCTCATAAATTCAATGGCAGATGTAAGTCATATCCTGTTATTAAAGAAAGAGAAACAGTCAAGGTAACGAAATAGATTGATTACTCTATTCTTTTCCTAGGCATCATTGCTTCAGGCGGTATTTACTGCGGGTCCAATCCTCAATATACTCCACTCGAGTCGATTAATCAATTGAATAAAACAGGAGCAAAATTTGTGTTCACCGAAAACGAGTTCCTTGACAAAGTACTCTTAGCAACAAAGAAACAAGGCCTTCCATCTAAAAACATCTTCATCTTCGATCATGGTGGTCACAAAGAAGGGGCAGTACCTTATAAGTTCGAATCATGGCGAAGCCTTCTAAGTCACGGCGAGGCCGATTGGGTTAGATTCAATGACGAACAAGTTGCAAAACAAACAACTGCTGCTTACGTGATGAGCAGCGGTACCACGGGCCTACCAAAAGCGGTTATGGTATCTCATTACAACTTTGTGGCAGAGCAGATGCTTGCTTTTGAATCAGAGAAGAGGACCTTCGAGGTACACTCTACCACTCTCCTCCACTGAGATCGAAGCTGCGTTACAGAGAGCTAATACCGCATATATTTAGGTTCGACGTTTGTTGTGCCTCCCTCAGTTTGCTACTGCTGCCATATATTCGAATCACATCTGCCCGCTGAGAGGTGGAGAGCAATCATACCTTATGCGTCGCTTTAATACTACCGCTTTCATCAATAATATTGAGAAGTTTCAGATAACCGAACTTAGTCTCATGCCGCCCATGCTCATCCAAATCCTTCACCATCCCCTTGCATCGAAGGAGAAGTTCAGGTCTGTTCAGTATGTTCACGGTGGTGGTGCTGCAATAGGCAAAGAATTACAACGCAGAATGAAAGCGCTTTTACCTCCAGCGACCCCTTTTACTCAAATCTGGGGGATGTCAGAAACCTCAGGAACCGCCTTATGTCTCTTCTGGCCGGAACATGACGATACTGGGAGCATAGGAAGACCAATACCAAATTTGCGTATGAAGTGAGTAAAAGTTGTGCCAGGCCGTGAACGCTAACGGTCTAACAGAGAGTACATAGATTAATTGATGATGATGGCAAAGACATCAGCGCATTTGACACAAAAGGCGAGCTTTGCATTAAGGGTCCAACTGTCATGGTTGGGTATCTCGACAATCCTGCCGCAAATGAGTCCGCATTTGATGCGGATGGTTGGCTGAAGACAGGTGACATTTGCTATTGTGATGGAATAACTAAAAAGTGGTACATGGTCGATCGCAAAAAGGTACAACAATCATTAATCACAATGCTAATTCTCTCCCTCAATAAGAGCTAAACAATATTACAGGAACTGATCAAAGTTCGGGCGTTCCAGGTGGCACCGCCTGAATTAGAGGAGATATTACTGTCCCACCCAGATATTATCGATGCAGCCGTCATTGGGGTTGACTTTCCAGAACGTGCGACTGAGCTGCCCCGTGCTTACGTGGTAGTGGATCCACAGAGGGCTACGTTGACTGAAGAGGAAGTTAAGAAATATGTGGCGGAGAGGGTGGTGAAGTACAAATGGCTGGAAGGAGGTGTTATTTTCGTGGAGGCTATACCCAAGGCAGCGAGTGGAAAGATTCTGAAAAACGTTCTACGCGAGAGGGCCAAAAAAGAAATGGAGAGGTCTGTTTCAAAATTATAATAGAGTTCGCTCGTCCAGTAATGAAGATATAGAACCTCTCGGATTGCAGTTTGGGTTAACCATGTTGAGCTTCCATTATTCCGCAACTGTCTCACAGAGGTTCCAGCCCAGGCTGTGTGAGGTCGTAGCCTGCCCTAACTACTTTGAGCTTATTTCCAGTATGTACTTCCGAGATTCCGGGAACACTACGCATAACGACTCCCACGATTGCTAGGCCCTGTAAGCAAGGCTGTAGCAGTCAGAAATCTCCGTATTTGATAGTAGCTAGTTCTGTACGCCCGGAAATATATGTCAAGCTCGGCCGAGTTGTAAGGCGCTCTTTCCTGGTCCATTTCTGCCGCTCCTCCGACCACTTGCGTTATGAATTTTATACTCAGCGTACTTCCTATTAAATCAAAGACAACTCTTCTTTCAGTCGATTGATACTCGACCAGGGAGTTTCGTTAGATCACTATTCTATACCATTAACTATTCATATCTTGATTAGCTAGCCTTTTAACATGGCATCTGACTTTGCACCTGAACGAGCTACAAGAGATATACTCAAACTGGCTACTGACTCTGGTCGAGCCTGTGGCGCAACTGAAGCCTATAGGGATCTAGACAATCTCGCCTACGCCTTGTCGCAAGTTCCGTTACTCACTCCACGGCCGATCAAGATTATCGCTGTCGGTGCTGGATTTAGTGGACTTGCTCTTGCGCAAGCAGTTGAGAGTGGAAAGTTGCCAGCAGTTGATTTGAAAATTTATGAGAAGAATGCTGGCATTGGTGGGACCTGGTATGAAAACAGATATCCTGGGTATGTGCAAGAGATCTCATTGCATTTAAATTCTCTTTCCCTTGTGGGTCTATTTCGTGCATTATTAAAGCCATGACGAACCAGCGGTTCGCCTATACCGTCTTACAGACTCCATAAATATGAAAGTTTCATTGAACCTGACTCTGAATAGTTGTGCATGCGATATCCCAGCTCATAACTACCAGGTAGGCATAAGTCCTTCCCTCCCTACATACTTTACTGCGAGCATGTTGTAGGGACAGCTTGATTGCATTGCTGATCTCGTGGCAGTTTTCATGGGCTCCGAATCCTCATTGGGAATCCTTTTATGCGAACCGGGAGAATATATACAGTTACATTGAAGCCGTTGCAGATCAGCACAATCTACGGAAGTATATACAAACTTCTCGTAAGGTCACCGATGCAGAGTGGAACGAATTGAAACAAGTATGGGAGGTGACGGTCAAGCACACTGACGGCCGCGATCTTGTTATATCTAGCTCTGGATTCACCGACGGAGAGACTGAAACGACCACAACCGAAGAATGTGACATATTAGTGAATGCATCTGGTTTCTTCAACAATTGGAAGTGGCCAGATATTCCTGGACGAGAAAATTTCCAGGGGCGAATATTGCATTCAGCTGCTTGGCCTGATGACGGTGAAAAGACAATCGACGGTAAAGTTGTAGCGCTTATAGGAAATGGTAGCAGTGGCGTACAGATCCTGCCTGCTATTATTGATCGTGTGCGGAAAATATATGTCCATATTCGTAGTGCAACCTGGGTTACGACTGGGTTGGCAGAAAGGTTCGCCGGTCCGGGGGGTTCAAATCTCTCATTCAGCAAGGAACAGAAAGAAAAATGGGCCAAACATCCCGATGAGTACCTTGCCTATCGGAAAGAGGTTGAACAAGAAATGAATGCAAGGTTCCGCATGTACATAGCCAATTCCGAAACACAGCAGAATGCCCGAAATTTTTCTATATCCCAAATGACGGGCAAGCTTACCAACGGAGGGAAGCCGGAGTTGGTGAAGTTGATGTTGCCAGATTTTGAAGTAGGGTATGTACTATATCCTATCAATCTAAGTTCAAGAAATAATATAAATTTATTGCAGTTGTCGGAGGCCAACACCTGGAAATGGATACCTTGAAGCTCTCTGCTCAGAAAAATGTGAGGTTGTTTGGGGCGACATCACATCATTCACGCCAAATGGCCTTCGCTCTGCGTCAGGAGTCGAGTCTTCAGTCCATACAGTGATTTGTGCTACCGGTTTTGACCTTTCATGTGCTCCACGATTTCCCGTGATAGGAAGAAATCATGTAAATCTCCAACAGCGCTGGAAAGAAGATCCTCAGTCGTACTTATCAGTCACCGCTGCTAACATGCCGAATTACTTTACCTATATGGGACCGGCAAGCCCACTCGGCCATGGTAATCTTGTCACTTCTATCGAGTTTGTCACGTCTTACATATGTGATCTCGTACACAAACTCCAGACCCAGAACTACAGCTCTCTCTGCCCCAAAGTGGACGTCCCAAGGGCGTATCAAAAACAAGCATTAGCCTGGCTCGATCGTACTGTCTGGGCATCCAATTGTACCAGCACATACAAGAACGGTAGCAAAGACGGTAGGTTGGTCTCACTCCATCCAGGCTCGCGGTTACTTTTTTTTTAAATTGTTGTGTACCCCTCGTTACGAAGACTTCGACTGGACCAGCCTTTGTTCAGACCCTGATCTCAAATTCGTATGGTTAGCAAATGGGTTCACGATTGAGGAAGACAATCCCTCAATGGGAGCAGATTTAACGTAGGTTGTCTACTTATGCGCTTCATTCTCTATATATTCTAGTACTAACACAAGTTCTTTCCCTCAAGTTACTTCCTTAATCCATCAGCATACACGAAGCAAGTAGAACCACATTAGCATTCGAAAGCAAGGAATGGTACAGAGGCGGCCACTCATACTTGAAAGGGGCCAATATCTATTTTGTAGATTATAGATATCTTCAGACACCCTATTGGGTCTTAATTAGATTCGATTCGGTAGCGTTTATACTTCTAGAAAATAAGCATGTCAAGGAGAATCCAAAGGTTATATGAATACAGTCTATTGTGACATTTAAACAAAGCTGTTCTGTACTGATATGTTCCTAGTGATCAATGAATCAGAATCAGGAGCTATAATGCTCCTACTAACTGTTTAAACATTGATTAAGGCTGAGAAAGAATTGAATACATAAAATATTATTCATTGGTTTGATCCTAGCCATACGCAGTTCAGCAAGATCTATAATTCCTAATGGTATATTTACTCCAAGCAATTCCGATATTGGCATGTTGAAGTCTCTAGATATCTTCAATTACTCCATAATGTCTTGCAGGGTTATCGTGGGTACTTTTCTGATGATACAATCATATTGAAATTAAATGGGCTAATCCCAATGGAAACTTTTTAGATTAGAATATTCTCATTACCTCTTCTTGAAGACAAATTTGATGTCTGCCATTGATAGGGTAAAAGTGTCCTTTGAATCATAAATCAAGTTGTGACCATCCTCTCCGGGCGCAAAAGAGACGTCAAAATGCAGAATCATGAGCGACACTACCGCTCGGAGCGACATCATTGCCAATTGTCTCCCGATGCATGAGTCTGGTCCTATGAAACGCAGATTAGGACAGTACTATTTCGTGCGCTAATCATATACACTGACCAATTAAAAATGGTGCGAAAGCATCTTTATTCCTCACCAACTCGGGTCGAGAATACCATCGTTCTGGTATGAATTCCTCTGGCTGTTCATATGCCTTCTTAGCTATGGGGTGGTATTAGCAAGCTTTAAGAAGACATTTATGGACGATTCACGTACACTTCCCGATCGACCACATTGGAACATTGACCGTCGTATTGCCAGGAACGAATGTTCCTGCAATTAGTAGCCCTTCCGGTGGTGTTACCCGAAGCAATCCCGCCGGCACTGGATGATGGAGGCGGAGTGTCTCATTGATAATCCCATTCAAATGACTAGCTGTACGAACGCTCTCAAAATTAAACCCTTCCTCTGTGATATTGAGATTTTCGAGTTCAGTTCGAAGTTTCTGCACCTGGGACTGATCTTTCGCTAGGTGGTAGAATATATGAGTCAATGTAATAGCTGTAGTATCACTATCAGAAAGCATGTTAACGAGCGGAGTTTCATATTCCTTGGAACAATTCCCACCTTCCAGCTATAATAATGAGACGTGAATCTCCCATTAACCAAAGACGTTCATCCCTAGGATTCTCAGCTTTTGCTGATGCTTCCAGTAAATGGGACATGATATCCGGAACTTCAGGGTTCATCTATACCAGTTAACAATATTGCAATATAACCATCTTCAAATTTAGAGTGGTACCTTTTTCCTTTCTTCGACCTGCTCGCTGCACCACCCGACGAATCTTCTGAAATCCGTCCCAACTCCTGGCAATCTCGCTAGGATGATAAAAAGCCATGGTACTGTTCCTAGGATGCCTAGTGGAGATTGACCTTTATAAAGTAGATCAAGGCACCAATGCTGTTTTCCACTGCTCAACATATGGAAAGACTTCCCGAAAGCTAGGTCCCCCATTACATCAAAGCTGTAGAAATTGAACCACTGATTCGCCAATACAGTTTTCCCAGAGAGACCTGATATTCCTTTTACCAGCTCATTCGCGTAGCCTAAAACCCGACTCTCGTAATTCCGAAGTGCTAATTAATGCTTAGTTGACTTATGATACTGTAGAGGGGATAATAAAGCTATAAAATTTGCAGCCCTGCGGATCATGACAAACTTACACTTGGTGCTGAAAGCCCGGTCCCAAATCCGCCTTCGTTTATCATGGAGAGTTTTGTCTCTTGACGCATGCATAGAGACTGTAGGCCAACTGACATCATACCGTGGTGCCTTGGTGCACTTTGAACTAGGCCCGTAGATTACTGGTATTGCTTCTGGTAGATAGATTGTAATTTCGGATGGGCCTTAGATCGTGAGCAAATTGGTGCACATCCTGCCATGCGGACTTACCTGTCCGCACAAAATCTCCGTATTCTTCATTCAGCCTGTCTAGAAATCGATAGTTGTTATACTTGGTAATTTGCGATGTATGATATAATTTTGACACCTTGCCTATGAACGGTCCCGGAAACCTTCTCAGTCTGTGGAAGGAGACGCGGTAGATTGTTATGCTGGTATAGAGGCCAAAGAGATATGAAGCCGTCATCAGTCCGGTCACATTTACAGCCTCTAGTTGGCCGCATTTCGTATACCTTAACAGCAGAGTAAAAATAACAACTTGTGCGAAAAGGAAAACCTTCACAACCGTAGGGGCAGTCTTATGGTGTTCACCACGAATGAAGAAGGAAATATGTGATAGAAATCCAAGCAAGAAAGGTACTCCAATGTGATTCATAATTGCGGCATCGAAATTCAATCGTAGTTATTGGTATCAAATCAACCTGAGCCTTCATATTTAATAATTATAAAGCAATAAATATATATAAAATATATTTATAAAATATTGTGAAGGATCAGATGCCGGAGAACCGGAATTTCGGCAGTAAATCAAAAAAATTGTAAATCGTTACATCCTCTCTCCTTTGATTGGTTCACATGGTCAAAAGCTCGGAATCTAGAAAGCTCCTATTTCCGACTTGTCAAGTGTTATATTGAGAGGCGGAAGAGTTACCGTCTGTGCTTTCTTCACGCTGCTAAAAAGAGTGAAAATATACAATAGTTGCTTGTCGCCTTAATACAAAGAATTTCACATTCACAGCAAGAGATAGAACCCGCTTTCAGTTAAGAATCATTCGAAACCTCTAGACAATACGAAAATAAATGCCCCATCAATTGGCCAATGTAGATGTCCAACATCCTATCCAGACGTAAATTTAGACAGAGAGGCCCCTTTGCTTTTGCAGCTTTGAGTTCCAAATTTCCGAAACAAGCTATTGTATCTGCTTAGAAGAAATTCTCAAACAGTATCGCGATTGTATGTGTCCGAGACATAAACCATGCAATATAAACAAGATCGTCCATCTACCAAATCAGCACTGGTTTGATTGTAATTCCATTCTTCATATCTGTAACCGCCTTTTCATGATCTTTAGCCTGCAGAGGAATTATTTATTAGCAAGCTTTTCCCGGATACCTAATGGAGATGTGGTTACAGACCGGATAGAATTTGATAAGTTTATCAATCCTCAATTTTCCTTCGTAGTACCATTGAATCAACTCAGGAACATGCTTGATTTCTTCAGCAAACCTGAAGATGGGCCATTTTGGGGTAAGAATATAGGTAGTGTACCTTGCTTGGAATAACATCACCTTCGATACTGACACGTAGAGTTTTTCCTTTCTAAAATGATATCAGCAGGTAATTTCACGACTTAAAAAAGCTCCTGCGACAGTTACCCGGAAAAAATCTACAAGATCTAAATTCACCGTTGCGCCAACTGGCGGATATCCCAGGAGGATCATTTGGCCGGCGTGAGCAGTGATTTGTAGACCAAGTGAAATGAGGGCCGGCACGCCTGTGGTGTCTATTGTGATGCTTGGTCCTTGCCCTTCCAATAATTCTTGAATCTTTTGACTGAGATTGAGCTTATTATCAATTGTATCAATCACTCCCGTTGCTCCCAGGTCTGTTGCAAGTTGAAGCCTGTCAGGATAACGGTCCAGTCCGATAATTTTAGAGCAGTTCCTCCGCGACGCAGCCTGTTATTCTTTTAGTTTCGTCTGATGGATAGAAATATCATACCATTATCGCTGTCATTCCAACTCCACCTAAGCCTATGATAAGTATTGTATCACTTGGCTTTGCATTAGCAACATTCGTAACCGTTCCTGTACCGGTCTGAAACCCGCATCCAAGCGGAGAAAAAAGCTTCAAATCATTTTCGTTGAGAACGAGCCCTGATACATTAACAACGGAGACTTCTTTCACTATGGAGAAGCTGGAGAAGCTGGACTGCCCAAAGAATCCCCCGGAAATTGTCTCCCTAGTCTTAGAGTTTGACAGTGAAGGCTTTCCACTGAACTGGGATACCCCGAATTGTGTACAGTATGCTGGATGGCCGTCCTTACAATTCATACATGATGTGCAAGAAGCAAATGACAGCAACACCATATCTCCCCTCTTTGCTACGCTGACTTTTGGACCTATTTCTCTGACATAGCCTGCGCCTGATCAGAGTGTGAGTGAGAACCAAAATATAACTAAGAGTACTCCCCGACCTTCGTGACCTAACACTCTCGGGACTAGACCAGCTTGTTCTAGGGATGTCCCGTAGACAAGGTCAGTATGGCACAACCCTGTTGCAACCATCTGAACTAGTAGCTCATTGTCAGCCAAGTTAGGGAGTACAATTTCTTCGATTTTCCAATTACGCCCATTGATTGGTGGATATGAAACGATGGCTTTAGCTGGCTGCATGTTGGTAGTCATAGCAGAACAAAGACTGTAGGAATAGAATAGTACTGAATTGACTGTGTAATATTGATAATCAAATAATATTCAATCTTTATAAACAGATTAAATAACCTTGAACTTCTAGGGTTTAGTCTCATCCCCACTCTGTACTTCCGTTGCACATACTTCCCTAATTCCGAGATCTATTCCGTAACTAATATTAACTTAGATTACTATTAGATACAATAATATTGTTATGATATATAGTGCCTAAGGCTCGGCTGTACCAGGCTTGTAGTTTGGCTATACAAGGACTACAAGGCATTATATATTCAGCAAACTTATCTATTGTACAGTTAGTTTTAACACTTCAGTTGAGTGATACGTTTGGTACACCATATTGGTCGTAACCTGGCAACAATATACAGGCTCTAGATAAAAGAGCTAAAAAGAAAAACAATATAAAGATCAACCTCACAAGAAACAATAGCTATGCTCATATATAAGTATCATGATAAATAGCTTGTTATCTTTCTGACCAGAGTATGAATTTTAAAAAAAATTGGGTTTTTCTTAGTTGTTGCCTACATAAACAGGCCTACCGGTCTCCGCCCGTATTTTTGTCTGTGGGAGCGCTCCTGTCGTCGCCCCTATCTGTAACGGGTGCGTGTCCCTTGGTTGGAGTCCCTCGAGTTTTAGTTGCCCTTCTCGTGCTAGAATCTCATTGCAAATATCTTCTCAAAACGCCTCAGAATGTGCTATGAGCCAATGATATGTGATCATGATGTCAGACGTCTCAGTTTTCCAAGATGTTAATACTGACGATCCTGTTTAATTGAACTGACGTGTATTCATGTTGCTAAGAATGTCACAATCATGATTATAATTATAATTATGATTAAAATCGACGTGATTCGATGTTAGGGGGTAATTTTGATCGATTTTGTAGTATATTTTGCTGACCAGGTGTCCGGTAGGTCACGTTAGTAATTTTTTGCTTACTTAATAACAGCAGGCAATTTGCTGAGCTAAGTTAATGAAGGCTGGTGGGGTGCTGATTATATAATCTTTTTGAGCAGTCTTCTTTCCTCCTAATCACCTAATCAATAATCCATAAACCTCATCTTCACATCTCAAGGAATGAGACGAGGCTGAATTGTCTGTTATTGAACATTTATCACGTGCCACCGTTGTTTTTGCTGCGACAGCTAAGAGGTACGCCAAGAAGTTATGGCACATCAGCCGTCTCAATCCCCATTGGATTTACCATTTCACTCTGGATCGAATGCAAACTTCAACGAAAATCAATCCATATTAGATGGACCCATGACCGATGAATCGCCTTCACTTGATAACGATATATCAAGCTGGAGAGGAGGAGACCATTACTTTGAAGGTATTATAGACTGAAACTTTTCTTTGACCTAGAAAGCACTAAAACGACAAACAGGCTGTCATGATCCATTTTGTTTTATGTGTGGTGTTGCTGAGAATACAGTCATTCCTTGCCAGACTTGCTCTCGTTGTTACCATACCCAGTGCATGTTTCCACCACTGGAACCGAGCCAGGTCCCAGATATTTGGTTTTGCCCTGTTTGCGTTGCTCGAAATTGGCATGTCCCTCCACCAGACGCTATCCAGACACCACCAACTACACTCCCTAGTACGTCGGTTTCATCTACTCCTCTCCCATTAATAGACTCAAACCTCGACATTGCAAAGCAGCAAGATCAAATATCACCTCCTACCGATGTATCTACAGATCGTCAGGATCAAAAATCGGGATCCGGAGCTACCAATAACAATCCTAATGATACAGAGGACATAAATAGACGTTGGAGAGAAGCACAGCGCTGGAAGGAGAACTCCAGATATTCACCACTTGGCTATCTCTTGGATCCACAATGCGCTGAAAGGTTCATACCACTTTCTGGAGACGGTCCAGTCATATCACTTAGTAGTGTAATGAAGAACCGTTCTACCGATTCATCAAGTCATGCCAAGTCCAACAATGAAACATCCAAAAGTGTTTCAAATGAGCAATCCGATGGGACTACTTCGTCTGTACCCACTACAGCAAAAGTCAAACCATATCGTGCTGGAAAATCAGCTGGAGGACGTAACAAGTCCCCGCCTCGAAAGCGATCCAAATACTCAAATTTACCTAGTGAGGTTGAAACGGCTTTTGATCTCATTAAGAGTCATCTAGAAAATGCATCAAATGGCAGGAAGTCACAAGATGACGTTGAGAATAAAGCCAAAACCCTAGAACAGAAGTTGAAGATACAAGAGGGTGAAATGCTTATATCACGTCAAGAGCTGCAGTCTGTGAAGCAAAAGCTCTCAGTTGAGCTCTCAAATGCGGAACAGCTTAAAATGGAAAATACAACACTGCGTAAAGAAGTACAGGAGCTGCAAGAATTGGTTCAGAAGAAAGAAAATCAAATAAAGAGCTGGCAAAATATGTTGCGTACAATGATCGGTACGGGCGGGGAGGTGTCTATGAACGAAATATAAATATTTTAGTAGCTGAAGTAGTAATGGCATGTTAGGCCATGTTCTGCCTTCAGCATCACTCTCTCACGTCTGAAACTCGGGTCTTGTCTCGATCTCTTTCATCAGTCCAATAAAATCAGTATCTCCCGCATCTGCTAATTTTTTAAAGTTCTCCGTATTATCCTTGACCCATTGTTCAAATTTACCAGGCTAATTAAAATAGAACTCATTAGCCTTATCACAAAAATTTAGAATGCCATATAAACATACCATTGGCAACATAAACCCCCCTTCAAGAGCAGAATCAATCGTTCCTTTAATATATACACCTCTTAGTTGTGCCTCTTTTGAAGTCCCAACAATTTCATCCCAAATCTTAACTAGCTTGTGTGTCATATCCTCAAGTTGCGCTGGTGTCCTCCCAGTTCCCGAACGCAGGGAAATAAACAATCTGTTGATCTTGCTTGGCTGACCTCCAATATATGTTTCGGAGAGAGGTCCTTGGCTGATATCAATGAAGCGGCATCCAACTATGAATCTCGGTGCGTTGAATGTCATTGCATGCCAATCTGTGATGGCTTTAGCAAGGGTGTGCTTTTGAGAAGCTGCCAGACGGATAGCATGTTCAAACTCATACAGAGGCATTTTCAGGATGATTTGGTTTGAATTGAAGACGAATGTATTGTTTTATCACGGGTATGATGCATAGTTTAGGGGCTACTTTGTATCCTTGCTTGGGTTATAAATTCATTGGTGTCTATAATATCCATGCGGAGTTATTTAAGGAGAGAGAGCTAGATGAGGTAATATTACTCACGTAATAGGCTACACTTTAACTACCCGTCTAGATCTTTCGATTTGTATACGTCAGCAACGAAAGGAATTGTCACATATATGACATTGTTAGTGTGTAACGTAAATAAATATCATCATCATCCCATCTCCCCACCTCTTAGCTTAGTACCTTGTCCAACGGCATTTTTCTCTGGAACCTTTGCCTCAAGACCAAACAGCTTTTATAATGATCGTAAGAGACTATACTACGATATATCTACAACTGCCTCAAACTTTGCTGCTAAATCTCGCACGGCTTAATGACCATGTAAAACGTTGTTGTCTTAAACTAAATACTTGATAATGCTTTTTTGAATATTGCTAGAATTTAATTAACCAATTTAATAAAATTATTGTAAAGAACAATTATACCAATATTACTCTAGACAACTCTTAAAGTATTATTAGCAAGTTTAGCAAGTAAAATAGTTAAATACTTAATCAAAGACTTTGAAGAAGTAATCAATCTAANTTTTTTATTCAAGTTTTGTGCTTATCACGATATACAATCTCCGATCGGACTTTATTCTATTATTACGTGTACTGCCGGCGAAGAAACAGCTGTAAAAAGTAAATAATAAGTTTGTATNAAAAAGCAAAAAGCAAAAAGCAAAAAGCAAAAAGCAAAAAGGAATATAAAGTTTAGACTTGCTTCGGATCAGTTGCAAATAGTAAGCTAGTCAAATTAAATAAAGGTCAGCTATATTGTAATAATGCAATACTGCTTTATAAGCCCCTAGATTTTAGGACTTTGTCAAGGAGCACTGTAAATTGGGAGGAATGGTACTCTAGAATAGATATGTTTGGAAAGCTTGTCATGCTTGCTGCTTCTTTGATAGCGTAGTGTTTTACAAATAACGAGCCGACCTTTGGGATAACAACACCAAATTGCTAGAGCCTATTCTATTGCCTTCACCGTTCCAATGGCTTTCGTGTGCGACCTGTTTAGTGTTGTACAACCAGCTAATATTTGCAGAGGCCCGCTGTTCAGCTGCTTACCTATCTATCAAGATTCTACAGACGTCCTGTCGGCATTCCACAGGTGGAATTAGTGATCTGCGATTTTCGCAATTTTCGCGAACCGGCGTTCCGTGTTGACCAGTCTTTCAATGAGAGCAAGGGCGGTTAAATCAATGGCTGTTTATCATGGATCTTTCGGAGGCAGGAATGATTTGTTCAGGGATGCAAGATACTTTATATTAAATGATGTCATATAATAAAACTGCTTGTACGGAGTAAGCTCTGCAAGCTTTCCCTTTACAGAGTTGCATAACTAATAAGCCCTAGAGTATCCCCTTGACCGCCAGAAATGGAGTTACTTATGCAGATTTATACAAATTATACTTAGTATACAATCACAATATAACGATGAGAGGCGGCACAATCCACCGGCATTAGGTTTATATACTTGTTGACTTGCCACATGCGTGGAGATCAACACTCCGGGGTCGGGAATTTACCCTCCGACTACGCCGCATTTAAAGCCTTAAATCCGCATTCTTTCTATGGACGTCGGTTGCAAACGTTCTGGCTCACGCTAAAGACCCCACATTCGCTTAAATATCCTTAAATGGCCATATGCTGTAAATGCTCTGTAACTGGATCACATTTAGGCTTTACATGCCCTGTAATGAGCTACAAATATAGCGCACTTCAGGCATCACACCTACTGTAACGTTCTGCACTTCACTATAACTCTTGACAGGAGCTTAAATTGTGGCGTTTTTAGCGTCACTCTAGCAAGAACCTCTGAAATCAACCTTCGCACTGTATTAGTAATGATACATTTTGATGATCAGTGTTCGGCTTTATAAATGTTCCGTTTCAGCCGTGCCGTCCGACACCGTGATTCGACAAAATAAGTCACGGGACAATACGACCCAGCACAACAATCTCGGATACGGCTCTTTACGTTCAACCCGTAGATGCAAGTCGGGCTCTTCATCCTGTGTTTCTCAGGTCTCTATGGATTAAAGGCATTTCGGAAGCTTCTGAGAGTCCGCCACATTGCAACAAACGTAACATAATGACTATGATTGGTGACCTAACATTAGTCATATAAGATGTGACTTGTTACAAAAGTATATTATTCCTTTTCAAACATGTATATAGTACTTCATAAGTAGAATCGCCTTTCAGAATTATACACATTTTCCTCTTTTCCTCTTTACTTCTTTATCTTTTGAAACCTTAACCGTCATTTGTGATATTGGTTTTTTTATATCTTTCCTAGAACCCACCTTNCCACCATCGATATGCCTGATAAAGTTCGTGATATTGAGGGTGGAGGAATAACAAGCCTTTCACATTGGAGAATCATAATTGATCAACCTGGAATTACCCCAGAAGTTGTTGATTATCCTTACCAAGGCTCGGGCACCGAAGAAGATCCCTATCAAGTTACCTGGATCCCTAACGATCCGCGCAATCCCCAAAACTTTTCTTTTCGAAAGAGATGGATCCTTACAGGCGTTGTTTCGTTTACAACATTGGCTGTAGCTTTCTCATCATCTTCATATACGGGTGGAATCAGTGAGATTATAAAACAGTTCCACATTGGTCAGGAAGTTGCTATTCTGGGTGTATCACTGTTTGTCCTTGGATTCGTTCTTGGACCGCTACTCTGGGCTCCTTTTAGTGAAATGTATGGGAGACAATATCTCTTCATCTTTACTTATGGTGGTCTAACACTTTTCAATGCCGTCGCTGCGGCATCTCAGAATATCCAAACCTTGCTCGTTCTACGGTTTTTAGCTGGTACCATTGGTTCATCCCCACTGACAAATGCTGGTGGTGCGATTGCCGACCTCTTCACAGCAAAGGATCGTGGCATTGCCATGAGCATATTCGCATCCGCGCCCTTCTTGGGACCATCATTAGGCCCCATAATTGGTGGATTTCTCGGTCAAAGTAAAGGTTGGCGATGGGTTCAAGGCCTTATGGGGATATTTGCAGGAGCTCTATGGATCTTTCAGGCTGTAACAGTCCCAGAAACATACGCCCCGGTTCTTCTTCGAAAACGCGCAGCAAAATTGTCCGCGATGACTGGCAAAGTTTACAAGACCAAAAAGGACATCGAAGATGGCAAAGTTACATTGAAGGAAGCCTATCAAGTTGCTCTTTCTAGGCCTTGGCTACTGCTCATTTTTGAACCAATTGTTATGCTTCTTACAATCTACATGGCAATCATCAACGGTACCCTCTACATGCTCTTTGCTGCGTTCCCCATTGTCTTTCAACAAGTGCGTGGCTGGAATCAGGGTGTTGGAGGTTTAGCATTTATTGGGGTGATGATAGGTATGATTGCAGCTGTCGGGTATTCGATTTGGGACGACAAACGATATCGCAGACTGGAGGAACGCTCTGATGGCTCCGCAACGCCAGAGGCTCGTTTGCCTCCTGCCATGGTTGGTAGCATTCTTATTCCCCTTGGAATGTTTTGGTTTGCCTGGACGAATTATCCATCAATCCACTGGATGGCTAGTATTACCGCTGGAGTTCCATTTGGTTTCGGAATGGTCGTTGTGTTTCTAAGTGTACTGAACTACCTGATTGATGCCTACACCATCTATGCAGCATCAGTTTTGGCAGCAAACTCTATCCTTCGTTCATTATTTGGAGCTATATTCCCATTATTTACCACTTATATGTATAACAACCTGGGGATACATTGGGCTTCATCAATACCAGCATTCCTCGCCCTTGCATGCTTACCGTTTCCCTTCTTATTCTACAAATATGGAGCACAAATTCGAGCACGCTGCAAGTACGCAGCAGAAGCAGCGCAGCACCTCGCACTGATTCAAGAGCAAGTCAATAACAGCTCAAGCGTGTCGGATTCTAATGTTTCTGGTCTATTGCCGGAGAGTAAAGATGAGACAGGTGAAAAAGAGAATTAAACTGCCACATACCTAGAAGCACTAGCAGCGGAATAATATTATACAAATTGGTAGTTGGAGAATATTGTATTAATATATTAGAGTTAGAATTAGCAACGTATATAATATNAAAAAAATTTATCNTTTTTTAGGATCTGATCTCTCTGTGTCATCCCCTGGCTGACCTGATATTGCCGCCAATCAGATGATCTTGCAAGATAATGTAAAGCAGAAACTTTAGTTATGGTAGTTGAGATTAACTTAACTACCCTCATCTTTAAAGCTTACATAATGTAAATCTATAGCCAATTTCTGAATACCATATCCACTTGCTAGTTAGCTAGATCCACTTGAAATTATTACTACATCTTAAAACCTTAAGCACTAATATTTATAAATGGTTAAGCGCATTTAGTTCTTAAAGTACTTGCCTATACCTTTCTGTATTAAAATCTAAATAAATATTTACAGTAACAGTTATAATAAATTTATTTTACATTCCTTGGATGCTTAAAAGTTAAAATGGCTTGAAGTTTAAATACACTTTATGGCCTGCTGTTTTATGCGAGGCTATACTTGTATAAACATCGGCAAGTGGATTTAGTTAAGGCCTGTTCCCCACGCACCACGGCACCTGTACGGAGCTAGAAGTAAATGTAGCGCTATACAGTGCAAATCGCCAGCACTAAAAAACAAATCGGTCGCTAATATGCCATGGGCCTTAGCTCCATCGCACGGCTTTAATATTATCTCCGTCACCTTACCATCCAAGCTCATTGCTACAGTACACGAAGGGTTCGCATTTCACAATCGTATTGTCAGTTGTACAGAACAATAAATCTATGGAAGTGACTGATCTTTCGTCTACGGAGGGGAAAAAGAATCTGTGCCAGCATCCACCCCGAATATCAAAAGCTTGCACTCAATGTCGACGGCGAAAGATCAAATGCAATGGGGCATTTCCATGCGCCCACTGCATGCGATTCGCACTTGGTATGTCAATACATATGTTGAATATTATTTTAAATCAATTTGTTCTAATTTGCCCAGAATGCCTTTACCAAGTACGAAGAAAGAGGAGGCAGAAACAAAAGACGGCAGTTAATATAAATGAGTTAACATCACGACTTCAGGTCCTTGAAGAAATGGTGAGAACAAATAGAAGTGGCTCAATGGAAGCTGGGGTGGCTTCCCGTTCTGAAACTCAAGATACAATGCATAGCAGCCCAGAAATTGAGGAATCCAGTATAACATCATCTACTCCCGGACCTGGTGATGGAATCGCCACCGACAATGCTGAAGCAATAACAACCGCGCCAGGAAAATTAGATACAGATAAAGAAGGGAAGTGGGATTATTATGGTAATAGCTCTAGTGTCGCTTTTTTCCAGCAGTTGGAAGACCTCTTTGGGCCTTCAATCAGTGGCATCACTCGAAGGAAAAGGATAACCTCTCAAATATCGATTCCACTCCTTTTTGAGCTGAAACCCATCACTGATGACTCCACACCGCTTCGCAAAAAGGTCCTCCCTCCACGAAGAGTCGCAGATGAGCTTATCAATAGTGCTCTCGACGATGCTTGCGCTCTTGAGCCTTTTGTTCACAGGCCGACATTTGATCGATTAGTTACACGGGTATACAAAAATTGTCCTGCAGATTTTGGACCGGAGGAAAAGAGCTTCATGCCGCTACTCTATGCCGTCTTTGCATTAGGGTCCCTCTTCAACTCTCATACTTTGAAACGCATGGACTATGAATGTGCTATATTAGAAGGGTATGTCCCTTGTAATAATTGAGTAAGAGATTTGCTAAAGCAGACTAGGTCTAAATATTTTGACCGGGCGCGTCAACAGATCGATTTAGTTGACTGTCGAGATATTATATCACTGCAGGCAGTAGTTTTCCTGAATATGTTCTTGCAATGTACAGCGCGACTCTCACGGTGCTATTCCTATCTCGGCGTCACGGTCACGCTGGCTCTGCGAATGGGTCTCCATCGGTCACTCCAGGCATGTGTTAATACTGTTGAGGAAGAGGAGCGCAGGAGAATGTTTTGGACTATACAAAATCTGGAAGTTCGAAACAGCTCACTGCTTGGTCTGCCGAGGCTTCTGCACGAAGATGACATTGATCAGTCCATGCCTTCAGAGACCATGGGCCACTTTTTTGATAGGCAAGGATCTCAAATAAGTTCGACCTACTTCAGCAATGCCAGCGTGAAACTTGTTCAGATCATGGCGAAGATTGTAAAAGACATATATCCGGTTAAGTGTAAGGAGCCGCGAAGTGGCAGCGGCAAACATCTGGTCAGTTATAC
This sequence comes from Scytalidium lignicola, assembly GCA_002812745.2. Lineage (NCBI taxonomy): Eukaryota > Fungi > Ascomycota > Leotiomycetes > Scytalidium > Scytalidium lignicola. Next base: position 85,035 of record NCSJ02000129.1, read on the forward strand.
TAAAACCTTACAAATGGAGCGGGAATTAAATATGTGGAAACTGGATTTTGATTACGGGCTGCAAGCAAACGGGGAGGCTCGGAGAAATCTCAAGTATGGTCTTTCATGTATGATTGAAGTCAAACTGACGTTCGTGCTAGAGCCAACTACCTTCTACAACTGCATTGTGCACATGTGCGGCTCATGCTCTATCGTCCTTTTTTGCACTACATATCGAAGAAGACCGAAAAAATAGATTTGAGAGTTAAAGAATTTGCGACATCCTGTATTAATGTTAGCAGAGAGGTTATTCGGATTGGGTCTGAAATGAATTCGCGGAACCTCTTTTTTGGAGCCTACTGGTTCGAACATTACACTATATTTTCAGCTATTATGGCACTCGTCTTTCCAATAATGGACAGAAATCATGATTTCGATGTCTCTGAGTTATTACGGGAAGCGAAAGCTGGTCGTGAAGTGTTGAAGCTTCTTTCATCAAGCAGTATGGCTGCAGACAGGTGTAACCAAATGTTAGGGGTAAGTCTTTTATGCTTATATAACTTCTAGTAAACAGGTTTAACGTCTGATATCGTCTAGCCGCTTTTTGAATGTGCCGATAACAATGACCTCCAGAGCTCAAACGAGTCCAGTGTCCATGTTGGAAGCACTTCTGCCGAGGGAATATTGGACGAAACAAACGAGCAACTTCAATTCAATCCGCATAGACAAGATTGTGTCTCCCGTGCAAGTATTGAACCTTGTCAGCCCCAGATATGTTCAGAGGCAGGGAGATACCGAACCTTACATACAGTACAACCAGAAGCCCACGCCGCTGTCGTCCCAAAAACCGAAACGTGCGTTTCCAACAATTTAACTGCTGGAACTAGCGAACAAGCGAAGCCATCCTCCCTCAGTCCAATAGCGCCATATACTTCCAATCCGCAGCCGCAACTGGAGACAAGTTTGCAAGATCAGGGCTCGATTCCGTGGCCAAGCTTTGATGAAGCATCCATGAACCAGAGTGATCTGATACAAGTGCAGCAATTCCAATCTTTGCCGCCATATGCAGTTTTTTTGCCACAGCTTTCATCATATACTCAAGCCCAAGCAAGTCAACCAACGGGGTCTGAATTTGAGAATGACCTACTGGCTGAATGGGTCCGAATGGGTTGTTCCCCAAAGAACCTCAATTTCGCCGACATGATTGCTGTTGATGGATGGAATAATTCATTGGACATTGATGGAAATTTCTATAATAATTGATGCGTTGAGCGTGTTTTAAACAAGGCTAAATCTAAGACCGATGGCAGAAGTTAATGAAAGCATCAGGGTTCGACTTCAGGCTGGAGCGTATGTAAATATAACAAGAGAATGTGAAGGCAGCCCATTACTTCCACATAGTATATCCAACGCACCTACCTAGTGCAATCAAGACATGAGTGAAAGATAATCTACGTCACTTTAATAAATCATTAGGAATCGAAGACCGGAGCACAACATAGGTTGAAGATTGCATAGCACAGAATATGAAAAGTAGATCATTTGTAGTGTAATCATTCACAACACGATTGTTTTAGGAGAGGTAGACAACGGCTCGACGCGAGCATATTATATAATTATTTTGTATTGAAACAAACCACGATTATTCCAATACAAATGTGTTTATATTTAATAATATCCGAGAGTAAGAAAATTCACTGTTAACGTTACTAAACTAGGGGAATTTTCTGTGGAACGTCTTGAAGGGACAGAAAATCTAAAAATAACGTGACAAGTTGTTGATTTGGAGACCGTCAACATTCTCAATTCTCTCTCATCTATGTACTCCCTATCTCTCAGGGACTGTGGCTTTCTTTTACCCACAGAATCAGGCCAGATACTAGAGAGCGCGAACAGACATATGTGAAAACCTGGAGAGTAAGATCTCCTAACAAGCAAAATTTAATAATATTATATCCGTACCGGCATCAACAAGGAGCTCGATTAGCTCTTTATTCCCTATATCGGGGTGACAAATCAGGAAACTTAATCGAAGAATAATTTAAGGGGTGGAGAACAATAATGAGGTGGCGGGAACTTCGCATCAACGCGCTCTAAGCACTGCACTTGGCTTTCCACTTTACACAGGGAGCTTTTTCATAATCTTGTATTTGCGGGAACCAGGCTCCTTCTACGCGCCGTAGGAGCTATCGATGCCCTAAGTAGGAGCTGTCGATGCCCTAGCGCTAGAAAAAGGCTCAAGGAACCTCCTAACTACGGGCCTAACTAAGGAGCTTGTGACCGTCCTAGGACCCCACTATGTGGGCGACCACAGCGGACTGTACGAGGCGCTGTAACTAACTAATGAAAAGCTAACTAATACAGAGAGTGTCTATGTAGAGGGAATGGTGGGTGGGCGAAAAAGTCGTTGTGGTAAAGTGTGAAAGGCTTGGGTAGAGCAGAGTGGGAACAGACGTTCCTTATATGCTCACGCTGGTGCTTAGACCCCTTTATCCATCATAATCGCTACCCGTTTACACTAGTGGGTGGTCCACACACTTTAACCGGATATCAATCATCGTGGAGCATCCTTGGATCCGTCAACACATTCTCACCATCATTGAGCCCCACGATGCACCATGCAACAGTTCACCAGCTCGGGCTCTTGCGCAGCATTATCGACCAGGCATCACAGCGAGCAGCGTGTAGATGGCAGACTAATGCAGTCAGGACGAGGCAGAATGGACAGGGTTGAGTAGCAGAACGTCTAGTACACATGCTACAAGCTCGACACCTCACCACGACAGTTGCCAACTCTAATAGCAATAATGACAATAAAGAAGTGAAGACAAGCACGTATAACAAGGCTAATCATGAGCATGCTGTCATTTCAACGTTTGATCTCTTCTCCATTGGTATCAGCCCTTCATCGTCTTATACAGTTAAGCTAATGTACGTAAGCAACATCTTCGTAGCCGATTTGATCGAGGCTAGCTTGCTGTAGAAAGTGCACAAGATACGGATTTCACTTTATGACAGTTTGGTACTCACAGGTAAAGGCTACATAATACTCTTTACACTTCTACTCGGCGTCGAAAATGCTAACATGCAAACAGTTGATATGGCTTACATGCTTGTTTGATTTGCACAGATCAAGACGGACAAGTATCTGTTTTTGGGCTATGCTGGCTCATGTTCTGACGTTCATCAGCATAAGCTGAAATGCACTATGTGTGGTGCGCAAACTTCAGCCCAGCTCCCATTCCGAAATGTGGCATTTATCACGATTTAGGAGAGGTTAACGCTGCATCTGCATGTCGAGCTGGAGATCTACAAGCCTTACTATTGGCAGGAGAGAGCAAAACAATTTTCAAGGCAAAGTCTCGGAGATTAGCAGGGATATAGTCCTCGTTTATGCTACAAACATATCTGTACTTAGGTACAAGTTAACATTCGTTTGTTTTAGGACCAGAATCTATGGACAGTTCAGCCTTCTCAGTATGAGCACAAATATTAGATATCAGGAGGCATGTCCAGTAAATAAATCAGCTAGTTTGTTGATGCCACGGGGAAGGGCGTACAGAGAAATCCTAAAACGGAACCAAACAGTGGTGTATGTACAAGTATCGGCGAGAGCCGTAGATTTTGAGTCGGTTGAAAGTCCAGGCTCCAATGATTCCCAGTATAGAAGTGTGGGAAGCCTCACAATTGACTCAGTTGAAGAAAAGGCGGTAAGGCACGCAGGAACTAGTTTCCCATACTTTAATATCAATACGATGTCTGTCGTTCGTAAATTATCTGCTTCATACTTTCAGAGTTGATTAATACATTTGGACCTAGAGCATTTGAATCATATCTTAAAACCTCAACGGAACGGACTCTCTGTACTCTACATAATAAAGCATTATCAATTGCTGAATTTATGAGAGCATGGCCGTTCAATCTACCTTGGTAAATGGAACTGGCCTCGAAATTCGAAATAAGACTACAAAGAAGGATGTTGATATAACCAGTTCTCTTGAGGAGCTTCAAACTGATGAGCAACGCCGAATCCTTGACACCGTTGCCCAGGTTCGAAAATGTGGCCTCGAAAGCATCTTATCACTTCCTCAGCTTGTTGTATGTGGGGACCAATCGGCCGGGAAAAGCTCTGTTCTTGAAGCCTTGACCGAGATTCCTTTCCCACGACATGACAACTTGTGTACGCGATTTGCGACCGAAATCATTTTACGTCGTGGTCCCTACAATTCGCTCACGATTAAGATTATTCCTGATAATCAGCGACCTCCGGATGAGCAGATGAAGATTAAAAGCTTCGAACAGTCGATCACGGATTTTGATGAGCTGCCACGTATCATGGAATTGGCCACGGACGTCATGGGTAAGTCGGCTATGAAAGTGAATTTTGTGACTGATTGAAGTAGAGTTGCCACATCGTCTTGCATTTCATGATTAAATTCATTTAATACGCGATAGCTAAACTGACAATTGATTCTGTAGGCATGGGTGAAGATCCCGAATCAGACACCCAACTAGGTGCCTTTGCGAGAGACGTCTTAAGCATCGAAATCGAGGGACCTACACGGCCCCAGCTTACTCTTGTTGATATTCCTGGTCTCATTGCGAATGCTACAAAGGGTGTAACTGATGCAGATGTGAAGATGGTGGCCGAGATTACTGACCATTACATCTCGCAACCACGAACCATTTGCTTGGCTGTCATCTCCGCAACCAATGATCATGCAAACCAGCCCATTCTCACAAAGGTTAGGAAGCATGACCCTAATGGTGATCGCACCTTAGGTATCATCACTAAACCAGATCGTCTCCCAGCGGGTTCGGGTAGCGAGAAGGCATTCATCTCGCTGGCTCAAAATGAAGATGTATTCTTTAAACTGGGATGGCACGTGCTTAAGAACCGGAGCTTTGAAGAGGGGAATAGCAGTCTGATGGAGCGGAATATGGCTGAGAAAACGTTTTTTCGCACTTCTAATTTCAAGACATTGCAACCGGACTCTGTTGGGATCGATGCTTTAAGAGCCCGCTTGAGCATGCTCCTATTCGATCACGTCAAGCGAGAGCTTCCTAAACTCCGCCAAGATCTCGAAAATGCATTGGCCGAAACAAAACATGAGCTTTCTATTATGGGAAGTCGGCGTTCTACTGCAGCAGAATGCAAGGCCTATCTTTCTCAGTAAGATAACTCTTTCCTCTCCTTCTTGATAGACTTATACCTCCCTAAATTCTCTAAGCAACCAAACCCACACTCTAACCACATCTAGGTTAAGCCTTGATATTTACGAAATTTCAAAAGCTGCGGCCGAGGGTAACTACGAAGGGGAATACTTCCAAGCATCTACTGCCCATGAAGGATTTAAAGACGCTCCACCCATCAGTATCTCGCGTATCCGAGCTGTGGTACAGAAACTTAATACCGAGTTCTCGAAAGACTTCCGAGAAGTTGCTCATAAATACCACATCATTGAGGATAGTATGAAGCCTTTCGACTCTAAGTCGGATGGATTTAGCAATGATTCCACAGCGCTAGGCCCACAAATCCAAATAACAAAAGATGATGCCCTCAAATGGGTCGCAAGAGTCATGGAACGAAGCAGGGGCCGTGAATTGATTGGGAATTACAATCCACTTATAGTTGGTGAGCTATTCTGGGAGCAGTCTTCAAGGTGGCAAGAGTTAGCTTCCAAACACATAGAAGTTGTCAGCTCCAAATGTTGCCAATTCTGGGAGGCTTTGCTTTGTGAGAAATGCCCCAAAGACGTCAAGTCTCGCTTGTGGGATAGCAAAATCAGTGATGCTTTGAAGGCGAGGAGCGACAACGCAAATGAGGAGCTTACTAAGATCATGGAGGATGCCATGACGTATCCAACCAACTATAACCACTACTATACTGATATCATCAGCAGGAGCAGAAAGGAGCGGCAGGAGGATGAGGTTGCTGGGGCCTTGGATCAGGCAAGCGAAACTACTCCTACTTCCGGGATGGATCCTTCGTCCCCTGTTACTATAACTGTCAAAAAGGAACAGGTTATGAAGCTTTGGAGGGATCATCATGAACAGAACATGGAAAATTTTAGTTGTGAAGAGGCTTTAGATTGTGTGCTCGCCATCTACAAGGTTTGTTTCGATTTCAACTCATGATCTGAGTGTTAATCGGCGGACGTGATACCTTATCAACTTCCGCTAATCTTCTCTAGGTTCTAATGAAGATATTCATCGCCAATATCCCAACCCAGGTTGTCGAGCGACATCTTTTGCGGGGATTCCAGAAAATATTCTCGCCCGTCATAGTAAATGCGATGTCGGATAAGGAAGTTGAAGCCATTGCCTCTGAACCGTTGCTAGCTAAGCGCCAAAGGGAGTTCTTAGAGGACCGTGTTAGGAAATTAGAGGATGGACATAAGATTTTCCGAGGTGTTATGGGAAGTGGTTAGAAATGTCGATTTCGTCGATGAATAGGAAGATAGGTTCCAATCATCAGGTCACCACATCACGGTTGAAATGAACGAACACGCTGTCTCGTAGAGGATTTTGAACAATAATCACCTGTAGCATTCAAATCGATTGGCATATATTAATTATAGGTGGTACGAGATGAACGTTATAGGCTTAAACTTGCAAAGCTGTTGGTTTATATTGTGGTAAATCCTCCAATAACCTAGTGATATACGACGGACACTCGTCCGAGAGCTGCAATACCTTTAGCTTGGCGTAGATACCAAGAAGTATTAGAGGGCCACGAACTGCATCTCTGATATGGAGCAGAACATGGTCTAGCCACATAGCATGCCCTCTGTCATGCCATTGGCATTAAGCTACTTCTACAAAGATGCGAAGAGTGCGAGGAAATACGAGACTGTCAAGTGAACATCAGCACTATCATGCTAACTCCGAAAACAGTCTGTACGAAACACGTACGTCAACATTGTTGATTTGATTGAATCGGGATGGAAACATGGAGTCAGCTACCGTCAGTAGTCTTGATACAGTTCTAAACTCTATGTTAGCTAAAGCTAAAATAGTACAAGAAAAATCTAGTGATAGAGAACAGTGATCAAAGAGCAGTTCTCATGAAGTCGTTCCCAGTCTATCAGATACCAGCCTGGAGACAAGCGCGGCCTCCTCTCCTAACATATCTGCCACTTCTCTCCACCTGCTGGAAAACCCAGCTCTCCCATTCACTATCAAGACTCTGTTCCTGTTACTTGACGGCTCCGGATCTTGCTCCTCTTAGGCAGGTGTTGACATTCCGGTCAGGAAACACTCAATTCTCAGCAACACCTCATCAACGTACAACCTTTATTCCATTTAACTATATTTATCTTACGGCAATGGAGAAAGCACTTTCTAAGAATGTACTCGAATTCGATAGCAAGGTCCTCACCCTTCAAGGCTTCAAAAAGTATATAAAGCAATAAAGTAAAATAAGAAAAAGGATTTATAAGTTTTAAAATGAAGTCTTCAAAAAGATTAAATAATATTTGAACTTTAATGTATGTGTGTGTGTTTCTATTTAACGTCTGGCGGGCACATGTCTAGACACGTGTCCTAGAGGAACCCTACGGATTATAAGACGCTAGAGGGGAAAGCCCTCTAGAATGCTATCTAGTTTACTAGTACAAAGCTTTTTAATAGCAGTTGTATTTATACAATTCTACGGCTATTGATTTACTATCTCTTGTGAATGATTACAATTATCACCAACTTGTAATTAGTCCTTCTTGCCATTGACTTGATACTTTGTTTCTCCTTAGCTTTCCACCTGTTTTTGGTTTTATAAAAGGAAAATAAGATAACAATTAATAATACAAACAAAGGAAAGAGTTTGCAAATAAGCTTTCAAGGCCTTATAAGTTATTAATAACTTTTACAGTCTATAATGCTCTTTGTTATGATGATAGTAAATCTTTATAAAATATTTAGATTTTATAATCTAGTTTGTTAGTATTATAATTCCCTTTATAGTCTTAAGTAATTATAAGAGTACTTCTGATGTAAATAGATTATAAATCTTTTTATAGATAATACTCTTTTTATAAAAGTAAAAGTAAAATGATAATTTGGTTTATTTGCAAAAGCAAGATAAGATTACATTTTTATGATTAAACTACTTATAATATATAACAAAGTCCTTATGTTATAAGTAAGTTATAAGTATATAACTTAAGGTATTATACAATATTTAAAGTTCATCTGTTAATAAAGTATAACTTACCATTAAGTTTTAATAGTTTGCAAGGGTTATAAAAGCTTAAAGTTGTATAAGAGCTTACTTTATGGTTATTTATAAGATTTGTTTTAAGAATGCAAAAGTACAAATTATATCTGTTAACAAGAGGAGTAATACCTTTTCCTTAGTAATTAAGTTAGTGTTTTCATTGTTAAAGATATTTAAATGTCCAAAGACCTATTAGACTTATACTAATCCAAGAGTAGTTCTAGAATAACAAATCCATAATAGTTACTTATAAACTACTTTGCAGAACTCTGTAAAGATAGCTTGTAATAAACTTGTTAAGGATATAAGAAGTTGTATTATAACTTTGAAGTTATCAAGAAAGATTTAAAGATTAATAGTATACCTTGAAAAAGAAGAATTAAAAGCTATTTTTACTTTACAAAAGGTTATAACAACTTTAACATTAAAGACCTTAGTATTACAGTTAAAGGAGAAGGCCTTTTAGTCTTTTTAATGTCTATTTTGATAGACTACAACTTTATTATTAACAACATTGTTTATAACTTTACTTTTTAAGTTATTTAAGAAGACTTGTAAGTCTAGTCATAAGATTAACAAAAGAAAGTTTAAAAAGTCTTTTATAACCTTTTCTTTTATTTAACCTTGTAGACTGTTAATTTAGATAATTATTTTTATACAAGACTCCTTAATCTTTTACAAAGTATATTAAATTAAATTGACTTTCTCTAATTTAAGAAGAGTTAATAAGAGTTGTGTGTAATCAAGTATTTGATCTTTTATCCTGAAGAATCTTATATCTTATTTACATAAACTTGTAGAGGATGTAACAAGTCTAAACAGGTTGTGTAAGTTGTAAAAGTCTATGAGATTAAGTCAAGTTTGATCTTTAATAGTTATAGCTATAACTCCTTGTATAAAGTAAAAGTTTAAGTAGTTTAGTAAATTAAGAGAATTATATAAACACTTGTAAAAACTATCTTTTCTAGTAATTAGAAGTATAAAAGAATATTATTACTAGTCCATTTTAAAGTAACTCTTCTACAAGTTACTCTTAATCTCCTAGACTACCAGGTTTCAGTTGTATAATAACCTTTCTTTAAGATATAAGCTATTATAACTTGTTAAAGAAAAATAAGAAAGACTTTGTAAGTAGTTTTCCTTAGAGAATAAAGAGTATTACTAACTATAAGTACTTTTGTAAATAAAATGCAAACATACTATTTAAAGTTAAGTTTATAGTCAAAGAAAACTCTTAACTATTATAATAGTTTAATAATTTCTTAGATTATATATATTTTAACTTTTACTTGCAAGCTAATAAATAAGTGTAAATCCTTTGTATTTTTAGTAAAATGTATTAGTTCTAACTTTTTAAGATTAAAAGTTATCCTTTCTTTTAAACCTTAGTTAAATACTTCTTGGAGATTCTTTTGAAGTATCTTGTAATTATTTTACAAGTTTGTCAAAATCATAAGTAAGCTTATATCATTTATATACTTAAATTTATTTGTTAGTCTGCTTAACCAGAAAAGTAAGGTAATGTATAGTATAAAGAGAATTGAGGAGATTAGTAAGCCTTATAAAAAGTTATACTAAATATTCGTTAACAAGCTTGTTTCTCTGTTAAGGCAAATCTTAACAGATTGGCCAATAGTAAAAGACTATATCCATTAAACTAGATAATCTAACTAGCCTTGTTCTTGTAGTCTATGGATAAGTTGTCCAAGAAGGATTATATTAAATGTACTTTTAATGTTTATTATTAGAAAAAAAAGCTCTAAACTTACTAACTAAAGTTGTTTTTATATTATGTGTTAAGCAAGTTATTAAGTTTACTATAGATTATAAAGGAAGGGCTTTAAATTACTATTTGCTTATGATTTATAAGATTATTATTAACTATGTTATTTTGTGAGCAATTAATCTCTTTAAGCCTTTTCCAAGTACTAAGAAAAGTATAATTAGTTAATAAGATCTTAGGAAAGAGTAATCTATCTTATTTGGTTTAAGGATAATCATAAGAATTACAGTTTGGAAACAAGTTAAGTAATAGCTTGTAAATAAGTATTTTTGAAAAAGAGAAAATATTAAAAGCTTAATTTAAAGCTAAGCTAATTAAAGAATCTTAATAAGAATTTTATTTAAATTAGGAATAGTATTTCTAACCTTTAAAATAACTTTATAAATGTTAGGAACGAGTAATCGAATAGCTTTACCACTCGCCTAAAAAAGGCAGATTATTAGCGATCGCTCGCTAATAGCTATTCTACTATATATAGCGTTCTTAACAATAAATATCTTATATTATGATTTCCAGAAAGGGGATTACTCTTAAAGTAACTATTAGGATATTAAAGGGGATATCACTTGCTTTTGTAGTATTAATAAGAAGTTCTTTGATTAAAAGGTCTTTCTTCTCCTTTGTACTTTTTATAATAAAGTTAGTAAGATTTTATAGATTAATTAAAAAAGGGTTGTAATAATTCTTAATGGATTGATGTTACTTTGTCATTTTAAATATGTTATTAATTTCTTTTATTAAGTTAAACTTGTTAGACTAGAAGTCTTGTTTTACTTTGTAAACTGAATTTCATAAGTTGTAAGCTGTTTTAACAGTAGATAAAGATTAGTTTACTTGTATAACTATTCTGTAGTTATTATCTTATTATAACTGATTAGTGTTTTGTCTTAAAGTTCTGATAGTTAATAAAGAATAAGTATTATTAATGACTTCTGTTAGTTTTGTAGTTGTTAGGTTTAATATAATGGATAATAGGATATCCATTAGAGTTAGTAAGTTGATTAGCATTATCTATAAAGTATTTATAAACTGCTTTAAGTCAAGAGTTTCAAATTGTAATCTTTTAATTAATTCTTGCTTATAAGCATTCTAATTAATTATAATAAAAAGAGGGTTGTAATTTAAGGTTACATTTATATGCTTTACTTTTGTTATTAAAGCATTTAGAAAACTTGTAATAAAAGTTAAGTTAAGTATATTATTAACATTTTAAGTAGATTCTTTAGCCTTTATAATATAAGTAAAGTTGTAAGTTTCAAGTTAAGCTGTTAAGGTATTTACTTGCTTAGAGATAAAAAGGTAGTCTAAGTCTTATATTAGATAGTGTAAATTGAAATCACTTATAATAAATGTAGACTATAAAAGTGTTATAAGATTATAAGAAGTGTTTTAACAGTTACCTTTATGTTTATGTTATTAAACAAAGTATTATAAATGTTAATAATATTTAAAGGGATTATATTATAACCTTGAAGTTGTAAGAAAATAAAGTCCTTTAAGATAACAAGTTGTAATTAGTTTGTTTTGAGTCTAGTACCCTTCTGGACATAAGAGATTACTTATAAACAAGTTTCTTAGTTGTTGAGTAAAGTAAAAGCCTTATATATTAGATAAAACTTTGTAATTTATTGTTTTTAATTTACAAAAATATATAATTCTTAGATAAGAATAATATTAATAAAAGAGTTATTTGTTAGTGTAAATACTATTTTATGTAAAGTAACACCTCTTCTTATGTTGATTTGTAATAATATAAGAGGTTTAGCCAAGTAGTAATAGTTATTAAGCATTAAAGGTAAGTAGTAAAAAGGGATTTATAGTTTTAATTATAAAGTATTAATAAACAGATGTTGTTATAAGAGGATTTAACAAAAGTTGTTGAACTAATATTGTTAGAAGAGTTATAGATGAAGTTACTCTGTTTATTTGTATATCATTAAGTATTGTCTTAATATAATTTATAAATAAGCAAGCCTTTTTCTGGTTTATTTTACTAACTTAAATAATAATAAAGCATTTAACTTTTGTAAGTGTTCAATTTAAAGTTAGCTAGACAAGGCATTTCAGGTTGTCTGCTAAATGAAAGCCTTTACAATGTATACATCTTACTGGACAAGAATATAGTTTTATAATTGTATAATAAGTAGAATGTTACAAAACTACGCCATCCAAGTCACTAAATAGCAAGGGTAAGGTAGATGTTCAAGGACAGTGGAAACATGTGATACACAAGCAGGTGACTAAGTTAAAGACAAGATCTAGTAATGTATTTAGGTTGAACATAAGGAGTTTACTCTTATGTTCTTATAGTATGCTTATATAGATAATGAAATCCAACTAGACCTTTTGGACCTTACAAGTTCTATAAGTCTATAAACCCCTTAGACTTCCCAAGTCCCTTGAGTCCTAATCATGTTACATAATTGCTAGGTTCTTTATATACACTTTGCTGTATATCAAGCCTCAGGCTTGTACTAATTACTTGTTAGGTAAAACCTATAACATTATCCTTTTTTTTGCATTAGCATTACTTTAATACTTAACTTATTGTCATGAGCTTTCTTATTACTTGTTAATCTATTCTTCCTTTCTAATATGCTATTAAAATATTCTTATTCTGATAACATTGTTCTAGAAGAAAAAGGAAAATCAAGGAAATACTAAGAAGTATTAGACTTAGGGGATTATATAATAAAATATAGTATTAAGATGTCTTCTTGTGATTTTTGCATATAAAACAGTTTGACTTACCTGATGATTTCTGAATTTAACCATTATAATAAGTATGTTTATCAAAGGTATAAATACAAGATTAAGGGTATTCTTATAACTTCTTAAGAGACCCTTGACAAAGAGAAGGCTTATCTTGAGGGTGAGAAAGAGAAAGTTACTTAGGTTATGGTTAAGAACATAGTTTATCTTGCTTGTCTTTGCAAATAAAAGAAGTTCCTTTACAAATACACTAATGAAATGATTTACTGTAAACTTTCTTCCTTAGATAAATTAGATGTTGTAAAAGAGAAAGAGAGGTAAGAGAAGTTGTTTGAAAAGTTGTATTCTATTAACTTAAGCAAGGCTTTTTTTCTTTATTGTTAACTTTTTNCTTCTTTGATCTTATAATCTTATTACCTAGAAATCTGTTTTAGGATAAGCTTGATAATATGCCTTTAGTAATTCCTCATAACTTATAAGATTAGAAGTAAGCTTTTATCTATTCTTATTCTTTGGATATCTTATCTATTTAACTAAGTATTATAGTTTCTTATAATGCATTTTATAACTGATGATTTTCTTAACTTTATATTTTCTTTTTGAATTAACTTCTTTTAATATTAATGTTTAAATGTTTTTAAGTGCTAATTTAAGAAGTAAAATATAAAAGATAAGATATATCTTAACTATTATTAGTAGTTTCAATTTATACATTAAAAGTTTATAAACTTCTTTGATTTTATATAATCTTATCTTTACTTAATCTAGTTTATTACTTAGTCTTATTGTTTTGATGTTTTTTCTAAGAAGATAAACTTTATCCCTTTTTTTTGTATATTAGTTCTATTAAGTGTTTATGATTATAATACTTCTTTATTCTTTTTTTTAATGTATTAAAGTAAGTTCTTAATCTTTTCTTGCATTTCTTCTTATTTATTTTATATAAATTCTTTGTTGATTCACTTATGGATTCTAATTCTAGTCTAATGTAAAACCTCTTTGGTTCTTGTTTATAATTTGTATAAAATAGAGTAATCTTAGTTGATTCATAAGATATATTATTATATAACATTTYTAGCTATTAATAAGTARTATAACACTTCTAATTAGCAAACTAAAGCTATATATACTCCTTAAGTACATTGTATAATATATTACTCCTTGGTAATAAGGTTTTAACATATAATTCTTCATAAGCTTATTGTAATAACTAATTTCCTAGTTACAAACTATAGATTAACATATTAACACTCTTAAGTAAGTAAAATTCTAGTATTGTTCAATTGTATAATACTTTTATTGAACTTGATTCCCTTATTAGTAATTAACATTTTGTTACGGCGTCCTTACGACTGCCTCAGGAGTGCTGGGTCGGACATACCTTATTCCATAACTTAGCTATAGCCAGGTCGGTTATACTTTATTCCATCGGCTATACAGCCATACCTTATTCCATAGCTTAACTATATCATGTACTTTGGCATTAAGAAGAATAAAGCATCCTTTCTACCTCCTATAAACTTGACCCATACCGTGACATATGATAGCAATATCATGTTTCATCATGATACCACTTAGGAGAATCCTACCATAGCCTATAGTTCTTGTTTCAATCCATCGTTTGATTTGATTCTATTCATCGCTGATGCCCCCTTGCATCGACCAGAGCTTACTCATTGAACAGCTCTACTAATTCAGCAAAACCAACTATAGCTTCACAGAGGAAATATCACCATAACTTACAAATACTATCAAACATGTCAAGACCCAATCATCTTATAAGAGAGAGAGCAAATCCACAGCTCCAGAGTTTCCCATAAAGTGGTTAACCTTGAAATGACAACTCAAGATAGCCATCAAACATTTCGAAAAGGCAACCTAAAGTCTCCTAAGGGCTACAGATATAAATCAACCTCCTAGTATCCAACAAGGGCAATCTTCCCTATCGGCCGTCAATCCATTATCCGTCGTAGTAATAATACTAGCACTTTCAACACTCTCAATTCAAGTTATACAACTTATCCTTTTAATACCCTTAGGACAAACTATCCAGACCAAAAACAAACTACTTATAACTCTTACTCAGTCCACTAAGGAAGTTGTTAAGATAACTATAATACAATCATAGTCTCCGGATGAGAATGACATCATACCATCGTCAGAATTAGAATTGGAAAGAACTGCTCTCTGAGGTAGTACAACTGAGTTATACCCCTACCAAAATATATCTACTCCAAGTTTACTCTCCATTACTCCACCTAGCTTAAGTAATATGCTCTTCATCCAAGAAGAGATTTTAATTGCCATAAAAGAGCTACCCTTAGTAGAACCAATCAGCAAACAAAACATCTAAGGCAATACCAGAGTTCTGACCTTCTCAGTATCTCCTCTCTCAACACCTAAGGCCTTCACTAGATCGTTAGACTTAATAACCTAAGAACTACACTGGCAACCGTCTCCCTTCTTATATAGTCCTTCTTGACCAACTATAACCATAACAGGATTTACACTTGACGAACTTCGCTAAGTAGTTGAAATTATCAAGAGTATAACACCAACAGCCTAGACTACTACTTTAAAGACCTCTGACCTTGGATACTTCTACCCAAACATGTTAAAGGAACACGAATAGACAGACAATGATATTGTAGACAAAGACAACAGAACATATTATCACAATGTATTCACTTTCACCAACTACATCAAAGCCTTTATATCAACTAAGGATGAAGCCTAGGTTAAAAGCATGTTGGACTCCTGCTTTTAAGGAGAAGCTGAACAATGGTAGAATACCTTAGATGACGTTTGTAAGGCAAGGCTTATAAGCATACTAAGATTAACCACTTATTACTCAGCCTTGGAAACTAGATTTTAACCCCCTCCCTCAGAAGCATTTTCAAAGTACAAGACAATTAAGTATATTATAAAAGATTGTTGTAATTACAAGTCAGTCACTGAATACTTAACTACACTCAAAGCCTCAGCCAAGGCATGCAGGCAAGGACCTAGTGCAAATGACAACATAAAATATAATATAGTCTTACAAGCATAAATGAAACTTGACCTTGCATTACATGTAAATATTCTAAAGTTAGCTAAAGACATTACCTTAGAGTAATTTACAGTGATGTTACTCAGTTAGTAAGCTAACTAGTACAACAGATACTTACCAAGACAGCTAAGGCCTTACCGTTTACAAAACTATCAATCTCAAAGTAAGTTCTTTAACAATTGTCTATAAGTACCTTGCAGTTTTAACTAGCAAGGGTTCAACCTAAGGGCTTTAGAATTTTCATATAATCAACCAAGGCCTTTAACAAGCTTCTCATTACAAAACGCTTAATAATATAAAAACTTCAACTCTACTAACACATTAAATTTTTCTACTTTTCTTAATCCTTCTAATCCTTTGAATTATCAAATAGCATAGAATGCTAATCAACTTATGTAAAACTAAACCTCTTATTAGTTCAGAAACCAGAACTAATTACCTTGTCCTAACTATTAAGGACATTGCTCATTACAAATTACCATTAGCCTTTTATTATCAAACAATCCAGCATACAAATCTAGTTAAAAGGTATACATTGCAAATATAGATGAAAATTCTAATTAATACTAAGAAGAACATTATAATCAAGGGGATAAGTCAGAAATATATCCTCTACAAGACTTTATAAAGTTAAGTTATCCCAACGATTTTGCAGATGCTAATTATAAGGAGGAAATAGTACAGCCAGAGGACTCTAAGACTAACAAGGAACTTAGTAATGCATTACATGTCTTATTAACCATCCTTAGCCTAACTACAACATAGTTTAACTAACCATTAACTTTTATAACTATACTAAACTTTGTCTTTATACAATGTAAATGTTATCTTACAATTTTCCTATCATAGAATAAACTCTTTAAGCATCTTTTCATGTATAACCAAGAGACTCAAGCATTCCATACAGATAGGATAATTATAGTAGAAGTCTTACTCACAAATCCCAAAGAGAAAAGATCAACAATGCTACTTATACACCTTGGTACAAGAATAGGGTACTGTAGATTTATATATGCTAAAGTACAAGTTCAACTAGATAAGATGGCTAAACTAGTATTAGTCTGCTTAGACATTAGATATTCTATAACATTAATAGACTATAGTTTTATTCTCAAACAATTCGAAGATAAGTTAGAGATTTATACTATAGCAATTCTGTTAACAGTACAAGGCATTGCAAGTAATACTCATAAATCAGGTGAATATGCTATAGTAAATATACAATTTCAAGGTATTAACAATAATATATTTACACTAGCAAAAGTTATAATCATAAGAGAAATTCACATCATAGACAATTTACAAGTGAACATGTTAATAGGAATAAACATAATAACACCAGAACTCATGACTTTAGATCTTGAAAAGAAACAATTAACTATAACATCTTATGAAGTTATTGTAAAAGTTATAGTCTAACATTGAGCAAGCTTATAAACCAAGCTAGTTCATATTAGAACAACTACTTTAATACCACTAAACTCTATAGCCAGAATACTTATATACTATGTAATTCACACAGACCAAGACTACATCTTTGAACTAGACGAATTTCCTCACTTAACAACCTACACTCAAGTATTAAATGCCTTTATATTATCTTTACTTTTCTGTAATTATTCAGAATAAGTAGTTAAAATCCAACAGAACATCTGTCTAAAAGTCCTTTAAGAATTAGAATATAAACATACATTAATAACTATAACTTTCTCAAGAACATCACTTAAACCATTAGCCATAACCAAGCATGCCCTACAACGCCATCCAGGATAAGTACAATCTTTGGTTATAACATGCTTAATAACCACAGCTTTAACCACAAATACTATACTTACACAAACAACAAAGACAATACTACTTAACAAAGTAACTATTTATAGTCAACCAAAAAGCCAAACTGTAATATAATTAACCAAAGTAGTCGACTAACATACTTCGTTATAAAAANGACTTAGGATCTTTTGTAGATGTACTAGAGGAGGAATAGCTTTACATTCCTCTGAAATCAGACTAAGAATTAAGGGTCATGACCAAGAGCTCTAAGGTTTACCCTTTAGGCGATAAAGACCGTCAAATAGTAAACAAAACTTTCAACCAGCTTTACTCCCTAGGCTGTATAGAATAATCAACGCAACCTACACCATTTTCATTTCCAGTGTTCATTGTATGGAGAACGCTGCCTTCAAGCGAACACAAAGAACACACAGTCGTTAACTTACATAGTCTAAATCAAATAGTCCTACTCAACGTTTATCCCATTCCCCTCCAAAGTGACATAATCAATACAGTCCAAAAAGCTAAATTTATTTCGATAATAGATTACGCTAGTTTTTTNCTACTAATAGCATATAGCAAAGGGGGATCAACCTAAGTTAACAGTAGTTTTACATCAAGGCCAAGAACATTTCAACGTCATGATGATAGGATATAAGAATTCACCAAGTTATGTACAATGTTAAATTAATAGAATCTTATAACCTTTTCACTTTGCTAAAGCTTATATTAATAACATCATAATATATTCAAACTCATTAGCAAAGCATATAACCTATCTAATGCAAATCTTCCAATTATTCTAATAGTTAAGCATTTATGTCAAACCATCCAAGTCCTTCTTAGGTTTCCTTACAGTTCATCTTCTAAGGCAACATATCAACTCCTTAGGCTTTAACACAATTACAGATAAACTTAACATAATATCCAAGTTATCCTTTCCCCAAAACCTCAAAGTACTAGAGACATACTTAGGACTTACCAGCTGGTTATAACAATATGTCCTATGGTATTCAACGATCATAAAACCATTGCAACAACAGAAGCTACTTCTCTTATAGAACACTCCAACTAGTAAAACCCAAACCAAGCATACAAGAATTACCAAAATACTTGAGCTTACGGCTAAAGAGACAATAGCTTTCCACATACTCCAAGACATTCTCTCTAAACCTACTTATCTAATTCACCTTAATCTAAACTAGCAATTATATATTGACCTAAATACTTCTAAAGAACATGACTTTAAAGCAATAGCATACCATGTGAAATACAACGAAACCAAGGAGTAAACAAATAAATCTTACCCAAACCGTTCACAAATCAAGCTTATACTATTCTTAAGCAAAGCCTTAACAAAACTAGAGAAAAATTACTAGCCAACTGAATTAGAGATCACAAGAATAGTATAAACCTTACAAAAACTACCTCACCTTATAAAATCTTCTAAGTATACTCTTATAAGGATTTATACAGACCATAGCACAACCATCAGTATTATTTGACAAAACTCTTTTCATACTACCTTAACGGAAAAATCCAACTTACACCTTATTAAGGCCTTTAAATATATACAACAGTTTAACATAAAGCTTATTCACAAACTTAGAAAGTCTTATACTATACCAGATGCTTTATCACAATTACTTACCAATAAGGCTGACAATCAGACTAAGGATAGTAAACTTGATTTTAGCTATGCTTACAATTACTCAACTACTCTAACAGAAATGTCTATAGAATTTAAGTAGTAACTAGTAAAAGCATACTAACTTAACCTAACCTATAAGTGTATTGTCGATCAAATTACTTATAACGAATCCTTGCTTAGCCAAGATTAATATAAATTACCTTTTATAATATACAACAGTTTAATTTAGCATTAAGAAGAGATCTATAAACTATATATTCTAAAATTGATAATTAAAGACATCTTAAACATCACTCATACTAAGGTAAGGCATTCAAGAACAACAATTACAAAAGACTAGGTCAATTCCTTTTATATACGTTATATTACCAAAGAAGTTAAAGATTATATTCATTATTGCTCAAAGTACTTAGAATATCAAACCAGATGCTATCAACTTTATAAGTCACTTCAACCTATTAGTTTATCATCATCTCTGTTTCATACTATATTGATCAACTTTATTCTAACTTTACTTAACTCTAAAGGATTTAACATGATTATGTCAATAATTGATAAATTCAGTAAATGTATTACTCTTATCCTTAATAAGGACAATTAGACTGTAGAACAATAGGCAAACGCTTTAGTAGAACAATTATAGATTACTGATTAAGGTTTGCTTAAGGTAATCATATCAGACCACGATAAGAAATTCCTCTTAGATCTTTGGCGTTGTCTCTTTACCCAACTCAACACCAACTTATTATATTTGACTACTTATTACCCTTAAACTGATAAAGCTAATAAAAGAACAAACCAACATGTTGAAATTGTACTATGATTCTACATGACAACTATAACAAATCCTAAGTTGTAAAAGTATATTTTGCCTCACATCCAATTTATATATAATAACACCAAATCATCCACTACAAGGTTTATATTTAACAAGCTATTATACAGCTTTACTCTGAATTATATTATCAATATAAATCCTATAGGACAAGACTTAAAACTACTGCAAATCATCTTGTAGAGTAAGGCAAAGTAAGCTATAGAATATACGAACATTATAGCCAAGATGAACTATAATAAGCATTATCAAAGCAAGTTCTTAAACGTTGGTGACTAAGCAATGATAAGACTCTATCAAGGTTATAAGTTGCTTAATGAACATCATAAATTAGGTAAATAGTATACAAAACCCTTCAAAATCTTAGAACAGATTAGACAGCTTGCTTATTGACTTGATATACCAGAGTATTAAACTATACACCTTGTATTTTCCATAACATAACTAGAACTTGTACTAGCACCTGGTTCAAACCCATTCCAATGTTTAATTCTAGAACAACTAAGTCTTGTCATCCAAGGAGAAGATCCAGAGTAGGAAATTGAGCATATTCTAGACAAAAGAGTATAAAAGGTTAGCTAAAGCATATCTACATAATATCTTGTAAGGTAAAAGGGATAAGAGGCTGAGTACAACTAATGAAGATCTGTTAAGGACCTAAATTGCCCAGATTTAATCATGGAATTCGAACAGAACATAGTCAATCAGAACATAATCATGAGTATTGTGTATAACATGTATACTTTCTGCTCACTTCCCCCTTAACCTCAAACAATCATACTTTCACCTTTACCTTTGATATTATCAACTGTACTAACATTATCAATTTCATTAATCACATACCTTCAGCCATCTATAACCATGAAGCATACAATTGTTATTTGCAGTGTCAACGCATTTTATCCACTAACCTTAATAGTAACATAGTATAACACTAATCATAAGGCTTTGGATTTTGTCATTAAAACAAGGCATTATAACAAAGTTCTTTTGTTTGTGAAATTCTACAAATTAAAATATCACAAAGAATTGTTAGAATATGTTAAAGGTTTAAAAGCTAATTACAACAAGATCATTATAAACAAACCTCTGCCTAGTTGTATTAAGTACTTTATATTAAATGAAGAGTTTGATGAAGTAAAAAGACTTAAGTAATTTGTAAAGCTTCTTCTCAACTTTAAAGGTTTTCATATTGAAAGTATAAACAAGCTAACTAAGGCTTAAGTACAACTAATATATCACCATCTAGCTGCCTTTTAATAAGTGTATAACATTGACCATAGTCATCTTTACACTTAGCAGATAATTCAGATATATTTAATAATTTGCCAATATTTAAAGTTGATAAAGGAGTTTATTATTACAAAGCTAACATACAAGTTACTTACAGTCAATATAAACACCTTCGTTAGGTATTACCCTCTGTTCTTTTAATTTATTATTGAGTTTCAACTAGTTACTCCTTTTCATCTAATACATTAAATCTACAACTATGTCCATTTGCATGAAACTCAAAGTATGATATTTTAATACTTTGAATAGCATGTTAACATCCTCTATGAAGAAGGAGAGTATGCCAAAAATATCCTTTTGTTAACTTTGTTCTTAGTTATACTTAAACACACTTTAGCAATAAATCAACTAAGTCTTACTAAAAGACAAAAACAATCACAATGTAAAGTTAGTCTTGTCTTAGTCAAATCAAATACCTCATCAGACTATAGCTTAGTATTAACTTAACCTTACTACTTTAAGATTCTTAAGCAATCAAAACTTTATGACAAAATAGAATCTTTAACATAAGCTGTCTAATGTTTATCTTGAACAAAACCAAACTTGCCATTGGAAACACATTAAGAATTTAGCCATCGAATCTTCATAACACTCTTTCAGCTAATCTGCAAGATTGTCGACAATACTATTGATAGCCGTTATAGTATTAACTTTACACAGGAGGATTAAGCATGTCATGGTTTATAAGCATTATTATAAGGTTTTTACAGAGTTTTTATTACTTAAGCCTTCTTTTTTTTCTTTCGAATTTCTTATTAGGGCTTTTCTTTAGAGCTTTTATAAGTTTACAGTGAGGGTGTAATGCTTTTTTNGAAAAGGCTAGTATATGTTATGGCATCCCTACAACTACCTCAGGAGTGCTGGGTCAGACATACCTTATTTCATAGCTTAGCCATAGCCAAGTCGGTTATACTTTATTCCATTGGCTATACGGCCATACCTTATTTTATAGCTTAGCTATATCATGTGCTTTGGCATTAAGAAGAATAAAGCATCCTTTCTACCTCCTATAAACTTGACCTATACTGTGATATATTTCATATTCTTTTGTTAAGAAGTTAACCTTTTTTAGTTGTTTTTACTCAAGTTCAACAAATTGAACATCTTTAACAAACAAGGTATTGTTAGTTTAAAGCCTTATAATACCAAAAGGTTTAATACTATATAATAAGCAGAAGTTGTATATTAACAGTTTCATAATAAACATCTTAACATAGTAAGAGTAATAAGTCTAGAATTAGTAGTTTTTAGCTTTAAAGACTTTGTAAAGTAATTTCATAACTTATAAAATTAAACCTTTACAAAGACTAAGTTGTTTTATAAGCTCTAGAAGTAACTGTACATAAAAATCCTAATTCAACAAGGTAGTAAACTGTATATATACTTGTGAAATGTTTTATAAGTACAAACTTATGTCTTTATACTTTATAACAACAATACAAAGAATAATACATTGGTTAGTATATTGAATAATAAGCAATTAAGTTAAAATAAACTTTTTCTTATTGTCCTTGTAAGCTTGTACTATAAAGCATGACTTTTCAAAAACTTTTTNCAATTATCTTGTTTTTAATTTCGTTTATAAACCTAATGTTGAATATACATATATTATCAAGTACATCTTAAGAGTTTACAATTTTAAAAATGCTCTTTTCAAGTAATCCTAATATTTTCAACTTGACATAAAGCTGTAAATTAAGGTTCTGATTCCTCATCTTATAAGAAAGTAATAATTTCAAGGTATTTACAAGGTTTTTTATATCTTTACTTTACAAGTAGCATTAGTAGTAAATTAATAACTATAATCAACTTGTTAAGCTCCTCTTAATACTCTTCAGTGGTTATAATTCTTAACTTTGACTCTAGTAGCTTAATTCCATAAATTCCTTCAATAAGTGTAAAGTATAGTTTTATAACCATTAACCTGAATAGTATATTCCTATATAATAATGTTAATACATATGTTTCTCTGTTTATACTTACAAGCTTGTATAACCTTTCTTAACTTCTGTTCTAGCTTGTATTTCTTACTCTTTACATAAGAATGTCTGAATTTAACAATAAGTTGTGAATAGTACTTATATTAAGGTTGTTACATATGTTGATCATGTCTTATACTTATTGTTTTGCCTTGATTTTGCTGATTTCCTCTATAACCTTCTTGATTACCATAACTCTCTAGCTTATAATTAAGGCTAAGATGTCAAGTTCTAACATATATAAGTAAGTACTATAAATTAGTAGTATAAGGATAAGTTTATCAAGTCTTACTGAATTATTAACAACCTTGAACATTATTTGTAAAGTTATATCTTTGTCAAAATTATAGATTTCAACTATAATTATCTAATAAGCATATTATACAAGTACATAATATTATTCAACATTATCAATTAAGTTATAAACTTCTATTAAAACTACTTTCAAGGTTATTCTTATAGCTATAACATTTTGTTAAAACTCCTTATTAATAAAGTTCTTTCCAATGTTAATTATAATCTAATCTAAAAGTCTTAAGTAAGTGTTAATCTAACAAGTTTATAAAGTATCTTAAGTATACTTTACATTAATATTCTAAAGCTATTTACTAGCTTAATAGCATATTCTTTCATTAATGATATAAAGTACAAGTTTACTATTAATATAAAAGACATTAATAATAATAAAGTAGTTAAAGTTAACATTGTTTTATAAGTTGAATTTAAATCTTCTTAATAACTTCTTATAATATTGACAATAAGCATAAAACTTAATAAAGTATTCTAATGTATCCTTGTTAATATTATAACTTGTATAATCCAATATACACTATAATCTGGCTACTAACAAGTAGCCAAAACATTAGTATAAGCATTATAATTCTATGTTAGTCAAAAAACAAGGGTTTTCTTTCAATGAATCAAAAACAAGAATATGTAAAAATATATCCTAAAGTAAAAAGCTGTAGCTGAATCATCATATGACCAGAACACTTCCTTGTAAGGTAATAAGAAGATTTATAAAGTTGTTGAAATACACGCTTAATTAGTCCATATCCATTAAGCACAGCAAAAAGGGAGTAGTTAATTCAACTACATAAAATTCAATTTGCCTAATTAGTATATTCACTAGTATAGAACTTATCAAAGTTATACTCTTAATTCTAAATTATACTATCACTATACCTTTAGTTATAATATTCAGTACTATAGTTTAATCTACTTATTGTAAAATTTCAAATTGACTATAACTGGTTATAAAGTACTTTACAACTCTTATATCAATCAAGATTCCATGAAATTGTCTTGAATCATACCTTACTAAGCTCTTCATACTATACATTTCTATTATAATTACTATGAAGGTTTTTAAGTCAAGTTCTTAAGGGTAATTCTCAGTCATTAACACCTTAGTAGTTAATTAATGCAAAAAAGTATTATTAATTAATTCTATAATAATTAATATAGTTAATTCTACTAGGAAACTTCTACATAAAGTAAAGAATGTAATTATAGTAAAGAATATAGTTTTAAACTAATCAAGTTCTTCAAGGTTTGTTTCTAGGTTATTGTCAATGAATAAAGTCTTAAAAGTAAGGTTTAGTTCCTCTTTCAAAGTTACTTTCTTTGTAATTAATAATGTATTGTTTAAACTGTTTATGTTGTGATATCCTAGTTGCCACCTTAGGCACCACGTTTCACCTATTACACGTGACTTCCCTTTCTAGTAGTTAGCTTCACTTGTACGTACGTAGCTACAGTACAACACCACAATATATTTGAGTAACCCCGATTACACAACCTCTTGCTGTGCTTAATTCAACAGGTTATGCACTCCGGTAGCAAAGTAATTGGGCTAACTCTTCTTTCATGTCGATTGTGTTGATTAGCACCTTTTTTGTCTCTGTTTACCCATATCCACACGTCTAGCCATCACCTTCAGCATAGCCGACGATTCTGGAACTGTAGTTCTTCCAAAGGACCAAAGACTCAAGGGTTCAGAGAACTACGACCTTTGGAGCTCCCGTCTTATGGTATTGCTCCAGTCTAAAGGTCTTGAAGATCACGTTGGTAACATTGTTTTACCTCCCAAAGGAGATACTCCTGAGTGGAAGGCTTAGCGTAAAGATGACACCAAAACCCATATGTGTCTTAATGTCAATATCAACAACGAGGCTACGTTATTGATCAAGGACTATGATACAGCAAAGCTTGCTTGGAGTACTTTGAAAGCTCAATATCAAGGAAAAGGTCGCAATCTACAACAAAAGTTCTTGTCTGAGCTGATCTCCGTCAAACACAGTCACTTCAACTCTACAAACACGTATATTGCCACGTTCAAATCGATAATAGCCAATTTGAAGGCTGTCAAGGGTGATAACATAGAGCTTCTCTATCAATTTGTCTTTATTTCTGGTCTTGAGGATAAATATCCTATTTAGGCTGAACGTCAACGTTCGGCTGGCAGATCAGAGAAGCCACCTACACTTACTCAACTCATGGAGGACATTACTGATAAATCTATCTCTACTACTAGCTCCTCCGGTGCTGTCATATATAACAAGAACAATTCCAATTCAAGCAATTCRAARAGCTCCAAGGACRTCAARTRCAACCATTGCAAGAAGAACRGTCACAAGGAATCYGATTRCTTTCAAAAGCATCCTGARAAGCTTGAGGAATATAAGGCAAAGCGGTCTGGCAAGAAGAAGGAGAAGAAAAGTGAGGATAAACCTAAGAAGTCTGATTCGAAGGACAAATCCAACACTGTCAACCTCAACTCTGCCAGCTTGGTCACTGCCAGCTTGGTCACTGCCAATCCTACGGCTTTCTCCATGTTTACACGCAATCAGTGGATTGCAGATACAGGTGCCACTGATCACATCACCAATAATCTTAATTGGTTTGATTCTGGCTCTTACTCAACGCGTTCTGATCTTCATCCTATGGAGACAGGTAACGGTTTYGCTCCGATTGTRGGCGTAGGCACTGTTACACTCGAAACCACTCGTTCGGATGGTTCATCCTTCCTCTTGACACTTACCAATGTACGGTATATACCTACATTTCCGGTCAATATTTTCRGAGCCTTAAGACTCCTTGTACAAAATGGTGACGCTCGTGTCACTTCATCTGGTATATTCGATAAGAACAACATCGAATACAGTGCTGTYATTACYTCCCCTGCCGGTATCTATTTAAGATTRGCATCCATTCCAACAGCGCTTATTTCTGCATTCCCTGCTCGTCAAACAGTCCCTAGTCTGGACATYATTCATCAACGTTTRGCACATRCAAGCCTTGARGTCGTCAAGAATACAATTAAAGCCACTCTTGGTATCGACGCTRAGCTGGTGAAGAAGGCCTYTGACGAAGACCCCTTCCTYTGCGARGCSTGTRARTGTRGTCRCTCTGAAAARGGYRTTTCTCGACAACCYAGAAAAMGATCTACCAAAGTTGGTGAGGTCTTGAATATCAATGTGTGTACAGTTACACCTGTCAGCTATAATAAGCATCACTACACCACTATTATAATGGATGATTACTCTGGTACTACTTGGGGTTATACCCATAAAGAAAAGAAGGATGCATATGATACTATAGTTACGCACTATACTCTTCTCAAGAATCAGTGGAATATCACTCCCAAATTGATTCAAATCGATGGTGGAAATGAGTTTGGTAGAGAGAAACTTGATGCCTTCTGTAATCACAAAGGTATTCGACATGAAGAGACTACTCCCCATACACCATGGCAAAATGGAGTCTCTAAAAGAGCTGAACACTCCATATTTACAAGAACTCGTACCATTATGATTGCCACTAGCATTCCCCTTACACTCTGGAACGAGGTATACAAATCAGCCATATATATTGGCAATCATCTTGCAACCAGAACTCTTGTAGGTGATATCACTCCATTTGAAGCCTTTATGAAACAGGTTTCTCCCTCTAGTACTAATTGCAAACCTGATCTATCGAACCTTCGTGTTGTTGGTTCCAAAATCTTTATACATGTCAACAAGGAACGTCGTGTAACTTCCCAAAAGATAGCTTCTAGGGCTGAAGAGGGCATATTGCTAGGCTTTGAGGGTAGCTCAATTTATCATTGTTAGGTTCCCTCACACACTCACAAGCTAGTCTGCACTTCCCATATTACCTTCACAAAGGGTAATCTACGCCTAGAAGAGCTTGTTGTCAAAGCTCAAGATGCTGAAGCTGTTACTGAAGCTAGTTCCCCACATTCTCCACTATCTCCAACTTCTACTCCGCAAGATGCAGCTCTCCCTCCACAGTTGAACTCCACGTTTGAGGAGGTTGTACAACCTACTGAGGAGGAGGAGGAGGTGTCTGAAGATGAGCTTCCTCAGGTAGTTGTACCTACCAAACGTGGTCGTGGTCGTCCAAAAGGCTCAAAGAATAAGAAGCCTGAACAAGGACATACCAACTCCGATATTACACACGTTGATCTTACAGAGAATCGCGTTACACGCCTGCAAGCTGCAAAATCAAGCACTCAGGCTCCATCTCCAGTTGTTTCTCCATCTCCAGTCGTTTCTGGAGCCTTTCCTGATGAAGGAGAGATTCTTGGTCAACCTCCAGCAATTACTATGGCTTATGGCCACTGTCTTACAGCTCGTTCTGCTTTGAATTTAGGGTATGCCCTAGCTGTGACAGATGATCCCACAGAACCGAAATCTTACAAGGAAGCCCTTGATACTCCATATTCCAAGGAATGAGAAGATGCCACGGTAACTGAGCTCAAGTCTTTGGTGAAGTGTAAGACTTTCAAGCTTACTCGGCTTCCTCCTGGAAAGCATGCCTTGAAGGGCCGATGGGTCTATCGCATCAAACGCAACGCAGACCGTCAAATTGAACGCTTTAAAGCCAGGTTTGTGGTCAAGGGATACGAACAGCGCCATGGAGTGGATTATRATCAAACTTGGGCAAGTGTTGTCAAGTCAGCAACATRGAAGGTATTRATGTCAGTYGCCGCTGTTYGTGGCTGGCAAATACACYAAATGGAYGTYGTTACAGCCTTTCTRAATGGYGATATCGACRTAGARATCTATATGGATCTCCCTGAGGGATTCACCGTTGAGGATCTTCGAGCTCTTGGTGTTGAATRTRYTGATATCGTCGATGRCGATGGTCAYMTTGTTCTTCTTCTTTTGAAGTCCCTGTATGGACTGAAGYAAGCTCCYTGTTGCTGGCAATTRAAGCTCAAYTCSAARCTAGCTRARATTRGCTTTCTTCCTCTTYAATCCGATCCYAGTRTCTTCTTYAATCAACGTCTAAGCATCTTTATTTACACTTATGTTGACGATTTTCTAGTTATCGGTCYCGGAGGCTCTCAATTCRACGAGGTCAAGCKAATTCTCCACGATTTATTCGAAATGATCGATATAGGACYTGCATCCTGGTTTCTAGGGGTGCGTATCATACGGGATTGGGARAAACACACCATTTCTCTYGTCYAGGATGGGTATRTCAAGAAGATTCTTGATCGATTYRRGTAYAGCAACGTCAAACCTCACTCTACTCCWTTTGAGGCGAATGTGGCCGAGTTCATGGTCAAATACGACGGTATRGCTACTCCYCAAGACGTTCAGCTTTATTCTGAAAAGGTTGGTTCCGTYATGTATCTCATGACACAAACRCGTCCTGATCTGTCCTTTCCRGTCTCCTGACTMTCACAATTCCTWCAAAATCCATCTCCACAGCACTTGAAGTTGGTCAAACARGTCTTTCAGTACCTCCAGGGCACTCAAGATGTTRGCATCACCTTTGGAGRAGACGGAAACGAAAACCTTGATTTCTATGGTTTCARCGACTCTGATTACGGTGGTTGTTTGGAAACRCGTCGATCTACCATARGTTATCTCTTCTTTTTGGGAGGAGGCCCTATTTCATGGCGTTGCCAGCGACTACCTTGTGTTACTCTGTCTACTACGGAAGCTRAGTATTGTGCTCTCTCTGAAGYGTCACGCGAAGCCATATGGCTGGCCAGATTGCTGTCAGAACTTCAGGTCAACGTTWCGAGCTCYAAGATCACCTTGAATGGTGACAATCAGGGCTCCCTTTCTATGGCTGAGACTACTGAACAATCGAAAAGGGCCAAACACATTGATATCAGATATCACTTTGTACGCGAGAAGGTGCAATCTGGAGAGATCGTTTTGAATTACGTCCCTACCGCAGATATGGTGGCTGACGGCCTTACAAAAGCTTTGAATTCAGTCAAACATGCAAAGTTTATGGATTTGTTGGGCCTGAAATCGATTGCTTTGAATCGATAAATTTCCCATTTCGGGCTCCGGTATTACACTTGCAACATTTTGCTTTATGGCTCAAGTGTCTCCGCACTCGTTTTTGTATGGGATTTGGG